>CAUYQG010005753.1:0-39985 GCA_963574415.1 Tarsius wallacei
ATCCCAGAGATTTTGGTAAGATGTGTCTTTGTTTTCATTTGTTTCCAAGAATCTTTTAATTTCTGTTTTGATTTCTGTGTTGACCCAGAAGTTGTTCAGCATTGTGCTGTTTAGTGTCATGTCTTTGTGTCTTTTGGGAGATCTTTTTGGTGGTGATATTTATTTTTATTCCACTGAGGTCTGAGAAGGCACATGGTGGTATTTTGATCTTATGGAATTTGTTTATGCTTTATTTATGGCTGAGGATGTGCTCAATCTTGGAGTATGTTCCATGTGGTGATGAGTATATTCCATGGTTGTTGGGTGGAGTGTTCTGTAGGTATCTATTAAGTCCATTTGGTAAGGCATCAAGTTGAGGTTCTGGATCTCCTTATTGATTTCTTGTCTTGATGATCTATCTAGGGTTGTTAGTGGGGTATTTATACAACCCAGTATTCCCCCTACTGGGATTATACCTGGAGAAACTCTAGTAATTCTATAAAAAATATACTTGCTCATGCATGTTTATTGCAGCACTATTCACGACAGTAAAAACATGGAGCCAACCACGCTACCCATTGAAAATGGACTGAATTTTTTAAATGTGGTACAAACACGTGATGGAATATTATGCAGCAATAAAAAAGGACAAAATTATGGACTTTACAACAACTTGGATGGATTTAGCATCTATCGTACTCAATGATCTATCACAGAAACAAAGAACTGAGTACCACATGTTCTCACTCATAAGTGGACCCTGAACATTTATAATACTACAAGAAAGGATTGACAGTAGTGGGACACAGCCAGGGAAGTGGCGGGGGTGGGGGGGGGTGCGGGTGAGTGTACCTGATCCCAAACCAGGCAGAGTTAGGATCAATAGGAGGCCCAAACTTCACCTATATGTAGACTACTTATGTACCTAATCCTGACTTGTGCCCCACACATCTTTAAAATAAAATATTTTTTTTAAAAAGGAAGAACAATATTCCTTTTTTTCTATTTCTGGAGAGTTTGGATAGCATTGACATTATTTCTTTCTTAAATGTTTCCTGGAATTCACTAGTGAAGTCATCTGAACCTAAGTTTTCTTTTTCTTCTTGTTGTTGTTTATTTTTATTTTCCCTCCTTATTTTATTTTAAAGATGTGGGGTACAAGTCAGGGTTAGGTACATAAATGGTCTATGTGCAGGTGAAGTTTGGGCCTCCCACTGGTCCTCACTTTCCCTGATTTAGGATCAGGCATCCTTAGTGATGTTATGTGCCTCCCTCTTTGCTTCCTCCCCTAGCAGTGTAAAGTTTTCTTACAGTAATGTTCTCAATTACAAGTTCAATTTATTAAACAGACATGAGGCTATTCAGATATTTCATTTATTCTTGAACCATTAAAGGAATTTATACAATTTATCCAAGATGTCAATTTTATTAATAACAAATGTTTTGTAATATATCCTTATCTTTTTAATGTCTGTAGAACCTGTGGTGATGTCCCTTCTGTTATTTCTGATATTGACAAATTGTGATTGCTCTCTTTTTTCTTGATCATTTTAGCTAGAAGTTAATCCTTTTTTTGGTATTATCA
Source organism: Tarsius wallacei (assembly GCA_963574415.1). Classification (NCBI taxonomy): domain Eukaryota; kingdom Metazoa; phylum Chordata; class Mammalia; order Primates; family Tarsiidae; genus Tarsius; species Tarsius wallacei. Next base: position 1,565 of record CAUYQG010005753.1, read on the forward strand.
TTTCTTCAAGCATCAGCTTTTGGCTTCATTGGTGTTTCTCTAATATTTGTCTGTTTTACATTTCATTGATTTGTACTCTTATCTTTATTATTTTCTTCTTAATTTGGTTTATTGTGCTCTTGTTTTTCTTGTGCTTCTTAAGGTGGGAGCTTAGATTATTGACTTGTTTTCTTTTCTAAGTTAGTTTGTGTTACAGTCTGAATGTTTGTGCTCCCCTCAGTGTACATTATTCAGCCATAAAAAGAATTAAATCTTGTCATTTGCAACAGCATAGATGGAAAAAGAAGATGTTATGTTAAGCCAGGCACAGAAAGAAAAATTCTGCATGTCCTTGCTCATATATTGGATTCAAAATTTTAAAATATTGAGCTCATGGAGACAGAGAGTAGAATGATGATTACCAGTGGCTGGGAAGGGTAGCAGAGAGGACGAGGGAATAAAGTGGGGATGGTTATGGGGGGCAAAAATATAATCAGATGGAATGAATAAGATCTAGTATTCAGTAGCACAATGGGGTAAGCATAGTTAATAATAATTTATTGTACACTTTAAATAACTAAAAGAGTGAAATTGGAATGTTCCTACTACAAAGAAATAATAAATGCTTGAGGTGATGAACACCCAATTTACCCTGATTGAATCATTGCATCTTGTATGCCTGTATCAAAACATCACATGTACCCTATACATATATACAACTATTAAAATTTACTCATAATAATTAAAACTTAAATAAATTAAAAAATTAAATCTATATGTTAGTACCCTAATACCACTGTGTTGGTATTAAAAGGTAGGACCTTTGGGAAGTGATTAGGCCATGAGTGTGACACCCTCATGAATAGAATTAGTGCCCTTATAATAAAGGACCGAGAAAGCTGTCTTACCTTTCCTACCATGCAAGGACACAGTAAGAAGGCTCCATCTGTGAGTCAAGAAATGGGTTATTTTCAGACACTGAATTTGCTGGTGACTTGATCTTGGACTTCCTAGGCTCCAAAACTATGAGGAATAAATGTGTATTGTTTATAAACCAACCAGTTTGTGGTGATTTGTTATAGCATCTCAAAAAGACTAAGACAGTTTAATTAAGGTAGAATTTAAAATACAATAAAATGAGTTATGAAACATGTATATACCTATGTGACCACTACCATAATAAACATATTAAATATTTTCAACAATACAGTTTTCTACTTTTTAGGAAATCCTCAACTTAAGGGCAACCACCACTGTGTTTATTTTCCACAATAACTAAGTATCTTCTTGTATTATGCTTCCTTCATTCAACACAATAATTTTGGATTCATTCATGTTATTGTGCAGATCAATAGTTTGTAGTATTGCATTTTATAAACATTACCAAAATCTGTTTATTTCCTCATCTATTGATGGACATTTTGGCCATTATGAATAAAGCTGCTTTGAACTGTCATGTACAGGCTTCGTTACAGACATACATTTTTATTTCTCTTAGGTAATATTTAAAAAGTAGAATTACTGGGTCATATGATAAGTGTATGTAACACTTCATAAGAAAATGAACAATGTTTTCTAAAGTTATTGTGCTATTTTATACTTGTACCAGCATTGTATAAAAGTTCTTGCTGCTTTACATCTTTGCCAAAACTTGATAATAACTTTTTTTAAGTTTAGATATTCTAGTAGGTATCTATTATATTCTCCTTATTATTTAATTTGCATTTTTCTTATGATTAATGTTGTTTTTTTCTATGCCTATTGGTCATTCATATATCTTTTGTGTTTGTGTATGAAGTGTCTGTTCAACTATTTTGCTAATTTACCATTGAGTTTTCATAGTATTATTATTATTATTGACATAAGATTTGTTTATATATTCTGAATGCCAGTCTTTCCTAAGATATATGCTTAATAAATATTTACTCCCAGTCTATGACTTGTCTTCTTATTTTCTTAATGGTATACAATCCATCTATCCTTTTTTTTGTGATTTGTGCTTTTTGTGCTTTAAGACTTGTTTTTTTGCCATAAGGTCACAGAGGTTACTTTATGTTTTCTTCTAAAAGCTTTCTATTTTTAGCTTTGTGTTTAGGTCTATAATCCATTTTGAGTTCATTTTTGTGTCAGTACTTTTGTTTTATTTTTTTATTTTTCACCACATAAGTATCCAGTTGTTTTATCTCCATGTGTTGAAAAGACTATCCTTTTTAATGGAATTGTTTTGGTGCCTTTGAAAAAAACTGCTACCATATTCATGAGTCTATTCCTGGGATCTAATCTGTCTCATCCAGGTATATGTTTCTCTTTATTAAAATATTATTAGGTCTTAATTACTGAGGATTTGTAGTAGGTCTTAAAATTAGATGATGCAAATTTTTTAACTTAGTTTTTTATTTTGGTTATTTTTAGATTTATAGGTTTTTCTCCACTGTTTATTCATTTATATATTATCTTAATTTTTGTTCTTACTGTTATATACCCTTCCTTCTACTTACTTTAGGTTTAATTTGTTCTTTTTATCTTTATAAGGTGGATGTTTAGATCATAGATTTTATCCTTTTTTCTTTTCTAAAATAAACAGAACTAAAAATTTCACCAGAAGCACTGCTATAGTTGAATCTATAAATTTTGTTTTGTAATTATTACTAAATCCAAAATATTTTCTGATTTTTCTTGTAATTTCTTATTTGATGTTTTTGTTACTTAGACATATGCTACTTAATTACCAAATATTTGTGGATTTTCTAGACATCTTGTTTTATAATTCAATTTTGTTGTAGTTTAATAACATTTGTGTAGAATTTCAACCCTTTGAAATTTGCTTAGAGTTTCTCACAGTCCAGCATATAGTATATCTTGGTGACTGTTTTATATGCACTTAAAAAATATATTTCTTCCACAGTTGTTGAGTGTAGTGTTGTATACATGTCAATTCATCTATTTTGATTGATAATGATTTTCTTTTTTGAGTTGGATAATGATTTCCAAATTGCCCATAGTTTTACTAATTTTTGTCTGGTTATTCCACAAGTGACTTTTAGAGCAATACTACAATTTTCAACAGTAATTGTAGATTTTTCAGTTTCTTCATTCAATTCTACCAGGTTGTGCTTCCTGCATTTTGAAACTTTATTATTAGATGCACACCCCTTCAGGATTGTTGTGCCTTGTTGATGGGTTGGCACTTTTATCATTATAAAAACATTACTCTTTATCTCTGGTAATAGCTCTTTCTTTGTCTTAATGTCAACTGTGTCTGATATTCATATAGCCACTTCAACTGATTTTGATGAGTGTTTTTCCAATACACTCATTTTCCATCTTTTATTTCTAAACTACCCGTCTTTATATTTAAAGTATGCATATTGTTGAATATTACTTTTATATTCAATCTGCCAATCTCTGCCTTTTAATTAGAATGTTAATGCCATTTATACTTAATATAATTATTATCATTATATATAAATCAGCCTTCCTTTTTTTCCACTTATCACATATACTTTTTGAACATTTTCTTTCTTTTTTAAACATATTTTTAGACCACTGAAGATTGGTTTTTACATTCCATTTTATCTCTCTTATCTCTCTTTAGTTGTAACTCTGTTTTATTATTATTACTTTTGGGGTTGCACTAGGAATTGCAGTGTTTTTTATCATAATCTACCATGGGTTAATATATCACTTTTCATATAATATGTTAGCATTAAAAGGGTATTTTGTGTTGCGTTGTCATACATTTTATTTCTATATACATTATAATTTTACAAAGTATAATTAGCTTTGCTTCAGCCAGACAATTATCTCTTAAAGAAATTAAATAAATAAAAAGCTCTATATTTACCTGTGTATTTGCCATTTTTAGCTTTCATCATTTCTCTGTGTATATTTGATTTTCCATCTGGTATTATTTTCTTTCAGTCTCAAGGACTTTAACATTTCTTGTAGTGCAGGTCTGCTAGTGATGAACTGATAAATTCTCTCAGATTTTGCTTATTGGGGAATGTTTTCATTTTGCTTCTGTTTATAGAAGATATTTTTTTTGACTCTAGAATTCTATGTTGGCAGCTTTTCCTTACAGCACTTGAAAGGTGTGGCTTCTCTCTGCTGGTTTGCTTTGTCTCTAATGAGAAGTTGGTGCTCATGTTTAGTCAGAGATGCTGCAGTGTGTGTGTATGTGTATGTCTGTGTGTGTTTCTGTGTGAAATGTGTCTTCATTGTGGGTCATAGAACTGTTCAAGTCTCTGGGTTGATACTTTTCTTCAGTTTTGAAAAATTATCAGTCAGTACTACTTCATATACTGCTTCACCCAAATTCTCTCTTTCCTTACTTTCGGAAGCAACAAATTCTTTTATACTTAGACCTTTTAATAAAACTTCCCAATATATCTTTTGTACTGTGCCATTACTTTTAATTTCCTTCTTATTTTTCTCTCTATGCCTCATTTTATATATTCTACATATCTATCTTCTAATTTATGAATCATTTCTTTGCTTCTAATTAATAATTAATATTCTTTGAAATCCATCTACTAAGTTTTTAATTTCGGTTACTGTATTTTTTAGCCCTATAATTTTTATTTAATGATTTTTATAGATTCCAGGTCAAATCCCCACCTTTTCATTTATATTTTTAAATATATAAGTCATATCTGACTAAAAAACCCATGCTAGAGAACTTCAAATAACTAAATTATTGAGGGTATGTCTGCATTGCCTTTCTTTCTTCTTTTGATTTTTAATCATTTAGGACTGCTTCCTGGAATGCAGTTTAATTTCTAATTGACACTGGACATGTTTCTTAAATAAAAAATGCTACAGGTTTTGGATGCATTTTCTTTCTCTACTTTTCTTCACCTCCCTTTCTGGAAAGCAGAGTGTGAGCAAATCAATTGTATTCATTCACAACTAGAAATTATTTGAGGGTGTGTCTCAGGTATTGCAAGGATTGGTTTATTTATGGCTTGTCTTAATTCTTAAATGCGGCCCTTCAGGTGTCTCAGCTGAAAGTCTAGGGTTTCCTTGCTATATCTCAACTCCAATTCTTGTATTTCAATGGCCATGAAACTGCTGAAATTCTGCTTAGCATTTTAGTGTCTTAGTAGTAATTTTCTCCTTGTTTCCTTGGTTTTTGGCCTCTTTCTGGGAGCATAGCAGCTTAAGATTCAGAAAATGCTTTGAGGGAAAACTCAGACACACCTTTCCGGGGTTCTTTTTACTTCTGATATGTTGCTCCCCTTCCCCATCCTGAATACCTTGGTAACATAGGATTCTAATTTTTGCCTTCTAGAATAATGAAACTGCCATTAACCTTAGGCTGCCTCTTTTCTGCTCCATGTCTGTGCTCCAAACTCTGAATTGGAAAATGTCCCAAGGGTGAAAAGCAAAGATGAATATGGGGCCTCAATGTGCTTCTCTCCTCTCTGAGATCTTATACTCTCAGGTCCTGGCTACTTTGGCTGTTCTCTTCTGCCTTTATTTTCTGCCTTTATTTTATTCTGGATGTATTTTTGGCATTTATCCAGTTTTTATCTTTTTAAAATATGGAATAATTGGTCTAATACCAGATATTCTCTCATAGCTAGAAGCAAGAGTCTTTACTTTTATTTTTGTCAATAAATATACTTCAGCCTATAGCATGAATATATGTGTAATTATTTACTGCTTTCAATGAAGATGGACAGTATATTTTTTTACCCTTATTTTACCTGTTGCTTTAATTGGTATAGTATGATAACTTTACCCAGTCAATTTTTGTTAATTTTGTAAATTAAGAATCTTATTTTTTAAGAATTATTTACAACACTTTCATTCTGTTGTGTAACTATATTTACCACAGTTATTCAGAATAAATTATGTGCTTAAATGCTTTCAGTTTCTCATTTCCAGTTCTTCTACACCATGACTATTATTTATGAGTTTTAAATTTTGATTCTTTTTTTCTTTCTTTCTTTTTTTTTTGCTGGCTGAAGTAGACCTTGGAGTAATTTTTCAGGAAGAATGAATGAGTCAAACACTTTGTGAGTCCTTGTATAACTGAGATTATTGGTCTGTTGACTTCATACATGAACCACAGTTTTTAAATATTCAATCATTTACCTAAAAAAAAAAAAAAAAAACCTGAGCAAAGTACAGTGCTAGATCCTAGTAATAAAGTAGCAAGCAAAATGTGCACAGTTGATGGTCTCATGGATTTTCTACTCTAGTGGGAAGGACAGACATTAACAGCTGATTCTGCAATTAATCACTAGTGATCATTACAACAAAGGATAATCATAGAGTCTTAGTTCTAATCCCTGGAGAGAAATGAGTAGAGATATGGTGAGATCAGTCTGACTTTTTATTAAAATCACACTAATTGTAGACTTATTCAGAAAGGGGAAGAAGATGGACCAATCAGAAGTTTATTTGCTATTGGAAAGATTCCAGTGAGAGGAGACAGTGCCTTGGACTAGACTGGCAGAAGTGGAAATTTTGTAAGATGTGGATATATTTAAGACATCTTTCACTCTTCTATTTCTCACCCATCCAACATCATATCCATTAGCAACTCTACTTGCTATCCCTAAGAAATATATCCAAGCCAATAATTTCTTAACACCTCCTCTTTCACTGTAGTCCAAGTTATCATTCTCCCTTGCCTGGATTATTGCAGTAGCCTCCTAACTACTGTTCCTGTGTTTACCTTTGTTCCTCTTCACAGAGTGATCCTACTAAAATATAAACCAGATCATGACATTCCTTTCAAAATTCTCCAATGCTTTCCGTTTTCTCTCAGACTCAGAATGAAAGCCGAAGTTCTAACAATGGCCCACAAGGTCAAATATGATCTGACCCTGTGTTTTCTGACAGCACCTCTCATCACTCTCTGCTTAGCTATTCTAGTCTAGACACACTAAGCTCTTTGTCACTCCCCCATCATGCCCAAGACCTTTGCATTTTTCTGTTCCTTTGTCAAGAATCCCTTCCCCAAATCTTTGTATGACTCAATCCTTCATATGATTCCATGCTCTATTCAAATGTGTCTGTTTAAGAGACATCCTCCCTGGCCATCCTATAGGAACCCATGCTCCACTGTCAGTCTCAAATTCTCTTATTGTGCTTAACCTTTCTTCACACCATTAACATATTGAATAACTTTGTTCTTATTTGCTGTTTGTCTGTTTTCCTCAACTGGAATGTGAACTTGTTGATAGCAGATGTATTGTATGTTTGCTGTTACATAGAAACATTCATTGTGTGATTGAATGTGGTGGGGAGGAAGGAGAAAACGTTGGGGGCAACTCTTAGGTTTTGGCTTAGATAGTAAGATAGCTGGGAAGGCCATCCACTCAGAATGGGACATTGAAGGAGAAGGGCTTTAGGAGAGATCATGAGTTCAGGATTGCACAGGTTGAGTTTACGATAGCCATGAAATATCAAGTGAGGGTGTCTACTAGCCAGTTGAACACATAGGCTTGTAAAATATACTTATTTGGGAGTTGTCAGTCCTAGGGTGACTAACTCACGTCAGTTTGATTGGAACATTCTTGATTTAGCGCTGAAAGTCTCTCATCCTGGAAAATCCTTTGGTTTCTGAACTAACTGAAGTCATGAACATGAGTGGGATCTTGGGAAGAATGCACAGAGTGAAGAAAGCAGTTATCCAGTCCTGAGCCCTGTGGAGCTCCAATAATAAGGCAGAACAAGCAGGCTCCATCTCTTGCTGAAGGCCAACAGGCAGAGTGCATGGTAGCTGCCCAATCATGTTCTTTAGGAGTGAAAGAAAAAAATGTTCAAAGGTTTAAGAGACTGCAAGGTTTCAGGAATTGCAAGGGTTGGTTTATTTGTGGTTTGTCTTAATTCTTAAGTACAGCTCTTCACGTGTCTCAGCTGAAAGACTAGGGTTTCCTTGCTATGTCTCAACTCCAATTCTTGTATTTCAAGGGTTATGAAACTGCTGAAACAAGGCACAAAGGAGATAGTGATAGTCTCCTTTAGTCAAGTCAAGGAGTAAGGGAGAGTTTAAAATTAAAGTGTTCAATATCATCTTACTCCTGCTCTCTGCTCAAACTCTTCAAGGATTTCTTCCCTTCCTCCTTCTCTCCCTTGCTCCTTCCTCCCTTCCATCATAAAAATTCAAAGTCCTTACTTGCAAGGCCCTGCATGCGCTACTCATGCCACTCTATGCTTCAGCCATATCTCCCTCCTTGAACTTGCATGGCCTCTGCTACACAGAATTTTCATATGTCTCTGCCTGTTACACTCTTCCCCAGATACTCTTAACACTGGAAGAAAAGGAAACTGGAATCAAGAGGGTTTTTTCTTTTTTAATCTTTTTTGCCTTCTCTTCCCCCTGCCCCAATCTCACCTTTTTATGATATTATAAGACTCCCTCATGTTAGCCATGCTGGTGGGTATATAATGATATGTCATTATAGTCTTAATTTGCACCTCTGTACTGAATAATGATGTTGAGTACTTCTTTTGGTCATTTGGACACTCTCTTTCATGAAATACCTTTTCAAGTCCTTTTGTCTATTGTTCTATTGGATTATCTTTTTTCATATTGTTTTGTAAAAATTCTTTACATATTCTGAGTATTAATCTTTTGACAGATACATATTATAAATATCTTCTCTTACTCTATGAATTGCCTTTTTACCTTTTAATGTCTTTGATAAATTCTTTTTAAAAATTTTATTATTAATATTTTGATTGTCAACTCTTAATTGTATATGCTTAGGGGGTACAATATGATATTTTGATATATGTATACAATATGCAATGATTTAATCAAGCTAATTAACATATCATCACCTCACTTACCTATCATTTTTTACAGTAAGACATTTGAAATTTGCCTCTTAGTTATTCTGAAATATACAGTACATTGTTATTGACTGCAGTTACCCTGCTGTGCAACAGATCTCAAAACCTAGTCCTCCTGTCTATCTGAAACATTTTACAATTTGATCATCAATGTTCCAACCCCTCCTCCCCAGGCCACCACACCCAGATGGTGTTAAGCATCATTCTACTCTCTACTTCTATGAGTTCAACTTTATTAGACTCAATATGTAAGTGAAATCATGTGGAGTTTGTCTTTCTGTGCCTGGTTTATTTCACTTAGCATAATGTCCTCTAGATTCATTTATATTGGCACAAATGACCGGATTCTCCCCTTTTACAGACTGAATCGTATTTCATTTTGTATATAATACCACATTTTCTTTATCTATTCATTCACTGGTGGACACTTACATTGATTCCATATCTTGGCTACTGTGAAGGATGCTGCAGTGAATATGGGAGTGCAGACATCTCTTTGACATAATGATTTCAGTTTCTTTGGATATATACCTAGTAGTGTTCTTACTGGATTGTATGGTAGCTCTATTTTTAGCTTATTGAGGAAATTCCATAGTGTTTTCCATAATGGCTATACTAACTTATATTCTCACCAACGACATATAAGAGTCTCCTTTTATCTGCATTCTAACACTTATGTTTTATCTTTTTTATAAAAGCCATTCTTATGGAAGTGGAGCGATATCTTTTTTTCTCTCTCTTGTTTTTTATTTTAAAGACGTGGGGTACAATTCAGGATTAGGTACATAAGTGGTCATGATACTGGTAATGTGTAGGTACTCTTATTGATGTTATGTACTTCCCCTCCCCTGCCAGTATCCCACTACTGCCACAATCCCTTTCATATAGTATTTTGATAAATGTTTAGGGTCTGCTTATGATTAGTACATGTAGTACTCAGATCTTTGTTTCTGTGATAAATCACTGAGTGTTATAGACTCTAATTCCATCCAAGTTGCTGCAAAGTTCATAGTTTTGTTTTTCTTTATGACTGCATAATATTCCATCATGTAAATGTACCACATTTTCATTATCCAATCCACTTTTGATGGGCAGCTAAAGCATTATCCTAATGACTACTGATGCTGAGCAATTTTTCATGTACTTACTATTTGTATGACTTTTTTTGAGAAATGTCTGTTCATGTCCCTTGCCCATTTTAAAATTGGGCTATTTGCTTTCTTGCTACGAATTATACATATTAATCCTTTATCAGATGTATGGTTTGCAAATATTTTCTCTGATTTGTAGGTTGTCTCTTCACTTTGTTAATTGTTTTCTTTGCTTTGCAGAAGCTTCTTAGTTTGATGTTATCCCATTTGTCTATTTTTACTTTTTTTTGCCTGTGCTTTTGTAGGATATCAAAAAATTAGTTTCCCAGACCACCGCTGTGGAGCTTTTCCCCTCCGTTTTCTTTTAATAGTTTTACAGTTTCATGTCTTCAAGTTTTTAATTCATTTTGGGTTGATATTTTTATGTGGTGTAAGATAAGTATCTGCTATCATTCTTCCGCATATGGATATCCAGTTTTCCCAACATCATTTATTAAAGATTCTATCCTTTCCCCATTTTATGTTCATGGCACCTTTGTCAAAAATCAACTGATTATAAATAAGTGAGTTTATTTCTGGGCTTTGCAGTTAAATTTTTAATTTTAAAAGTACTCAAGTTTACCAGTCTTCATAGTTGTGATTTATGTGTCCTATAAAAAAAATTAATTTTGTCAACTTTGTTGTCATGAAGATGTTCTCCTACATTTTCTTCTAAAAGCTTTATTGCTTCATGTTTACATTTATACCATCTGAAACTCCATCGTTTCCATACTGTACTATAAAATTGCCTTTCCTATAAATTAAGTGTGGGTTTGTATTATGTACATGTGTGGATCTCTTTCTAGATCTTCTTTCCTGTTCCATTGATTTGCCTAATTTGGGCTAATACCACACTATCTGAACTACTCTGACTTTATATGTCTTGATACGTAGTGTACTTCCTACAAAGTCATTCTTGAATTGAGATGCCAAAAAGGTGCATGGGAACTGCCCATTCACTTGCATCTGAAATCAGATGTGGGCTAACGGGATGTGGCACAGGGCACCAAAGGTCTACTCAACCTATGTCAATCCCATTGCACCTAGTGTGAAATCCAAACTCCTTACCAAGGTCTACAAGGTCCATATGATTGTTCCTGCTCATAGTTCCAAACTCATCTTCTTTATTCTCCTAACTCACCACATCCCAGTAGCCTTTCCTGTTCCTTGAAGACAGACATTCCAGGCTCATTTCAGTTTTAACATCATCACATTTACTATCCCTTCTTTCTGCATCTTTCTTCTTCAGACTGTCAAAAGGTTAGATCCTTCTTATTTAAATGTCAGCCCAAATGCCCCTTTCTCAGATAGACTCCTCTGATCACCTTCTTCAAATAAATTTTCCCTCCTTTTTCTTCCCTTACTCACATTCTATTTCATTTTTCTATGCAATTCTAAGACATCAATATCTGAAAAAAGCATTTGTTCATTTTTATATCACAGGTCTTCCTCCCACAAAAGGGTAATTTCCAGTGGGTTTGAATCTCATCAATCTTTTGCATTTTTTCTAGAGATATGGCTCCTAGAACAGTGTCTGACACTTAGAAAGTACTCAGTAAATATTGATGGAAGATATTTGATTTGCTTAACATATTGGTCCCAATATACTCTGGAGAGTAAGTTTTATTTCTCTTTTCAGTGAAGCTTTTGAAATATTTGGAAATAGCAATCACTTCTTCTAGGAATTTTCCTTTCTCAACATTTAATCTTTTTATTTGCTTTTACTTGTTACACATGGATGTATCTTATCTCTGGCTTAGCTGTTTGGTTTACCATGTGATTAGCTCATGGATGCTTTGGGTCATACCCTAAATCTTCTATCTCTCTCTGTATCTGTTCCTCCCATAGACATGCAAATGCACTTTGCCTTGCCAATGCTGGCTATGACAGGGAACTCAGGAACTATTTGTTGAATGAAAAAAGTGTCATAAGCAGAGAATCAGGCTTTGGAGGGTGCCGGGATCAAGTGTGGCTTCCCTGGCTAGATTTATTACTCTCCCTTTCACTGCATCCTGCCTCCCATACTCCCTAGGCCTTTGTAAATCACTTGGTGTTATTCTTTCACTTACACGTTTTTTTATGACTGTCTTTTTAGGGCCACATAAATCAGATGTCAAATCAGGTTATTAGCAGGGGCTATTTTTTTTCTCCTGTCAACAACCTGGTATTTTAATTCACTTTGGACTTCTCTATTTCTATTTGTAACCCTTCTCTGGGATGTTGAATGCTGGCAAAAGGTTTTGTTCTGAAGGGAAAATAAGGGAAGTTAGACCAGATAACAGAAAAAATACGCAGTCTTGTAATGTTGTAGTGATGAGGGACGAAGGAAACTTTTATCTTTGTCATGGAAAGATGATCTTCATCCTGAGAATCAGGAGATTTTCTCATGAGTTAAGAAAAAAGGAAAGATGTTCTCCAATCCCTTAGAACTAGAGAGACATCAACTTTAGAGTAGAGATTAAACGTCATTCCTTTATTCCAAACCTATTTGAATGAACTAATGAAGAAATGTGAAGATGAAGGAATATGTTTAAGTAAATAGCAGAGTTAACAGCAGAGTTGAGCTATGAACACAGGCCTTTTGACATTTTAGAGTTAAACATTAATATCAAAAATATTATATAATATAAAACTTTTTAAATATCCCTCATATTTTTAGTTATCAACGATTAACATTCTGACGGGAACATTCTGACATACTTTTTACCTCCAGATTTCTTTTAATTCTGAGCTCCACACATCCTCCACAGATATAATACTACTGTGATTTTTATGTTTTACTTTTGGCCTTTTAAAATATGTACTTGTACATTTTTATGTGCGTTATAGAACTCTATAGTATTATTTTGTAAGTACTTTTAAGGTATAGAAATCTGATCGTGTTTATAGTTATAGCAATTTGCAATTTGCTTTTCTCACTCAACAGTGTTCTTTGCTTTTTAGGTCTTTCTTTGGCTTGCTGCATGGTAACTATGTACCCACATTTATCTCTCTGTTTCTTTTTTTGATACACATTTGAACTGTCTCTAATTTTTCTAGTTACCAAATAATGGTATTATGAACACTCAAGTAAAGGCCTCAGTGCTTATTCCTGTTATTATTATTATTTTATTTCAATGGCTTTAGAGGTACAAGTGGTTTTTGGTTACATGATTGTATTTATAGTGGTAAAGAAGTCTGATTTTAAGTGTACACATCACCCACTCTAGTACCCATTGTACTCAGTAGACAATTTTTAATCTCCTACCTCCTTCCAGCTTTCCTACCTCTGAGACTCCAACATTCACTATTCTCTTATATACACCTTTGTAGACCCTGAGCTTAACTTCTACTTATAAATGAGAATATGTGGTATTTGGTTTTCTGTTCCTATTATTTCACTTAGAATATTAGCCTCCAATTCCATTCAAGTTGCTGCAAAAGACATTATTTCATTTTTTTCTATCACTGAATAGTATTAGTGTGATTATTTATCTAGGTAGATTACTAGAAATAAAGTTGTTGGGTCAAAGAGTACACACAATTTTTTTAATAGAAACAGCCAAAAATTCTCCAGAGTGGCTATACAAATTTATATTCCTATCAGCAGTGAACAGCAACTACTGTTTCCAAAAAGCTCTTACAAATACTTAGTATTACCAGATTATTTTGGAGTTTTCCAATTTGGCACATTTAAAAAATCTATTTTTTAAAAATTTCATTATATTTGAATATCTTTTCTTAAGCTTATTGATGATCATTAAATTGCTTATTTATATCTTTTATCCTTTTTTGTCTTGTTATTATTGTTTTGTAAGAATTCTTGGCCAGGCTCCGTGGCTCAGTCTGTAATCCCAGCATTTTGGGAGGCTGAGGTGAGTGGATTGCCTGAGCCCGCGGGTTCAAGACCCACTCAGGCAACTTGGCGAGACCTCGCCTCCACAATAAATAAAAAATTAGCCAGGTATGGTAGTGCACGCCTGTAGTTCCAGCTACTTGGAAGGCTGAGGCAGAAGGATTGTCAGAGCCCAGCAGGTCAAGGCTGCGATGGCTGGGAGTGCACCACTGCGCTCCAGTCTGGGTAACAGAGTGAGACTCCAACTCAAAAAAAAAAAAACAAGCAAAAAAACAAAAAAGAATTCTTTATATATTCTGTATCTTGAAACTTGGTTGTGTATTAGGCATTACAAATAACTCTCCCCATTCTTTTAAAAAAAATTTAATTTAAAGATGTGGGGCACAATTCAGGGTTAGGTATACAAATGGTCATTGTACAGGTAAAATTTGGGCCTCACTTTGGTCCCCATGTCACCTGGTTTGAGATCAGGTGCCCTTATTGATGAAGTGTGTCCCCCCACTCCTTCCTCTGGCAGTTTCCCACTGCTGCTAATCCCTTTTTTATAGTATTATGGTAATTGTTCAGGGTCTGCTTATGAGTGAGAACATGTGGTACTCAGTTCTTTGTTTCTGTGATAAATCACTGGGTATTACAGACTCTAAATCCTTTTTAAAGTAGGATATTTTATTACATGGACATTTTCAATTTTTAAGGTAGTCAAATATATCAATTTTTCTCTTAGGATTTACTGCTTATGCTGCCTTCTCTTAAGAAACTTTTTCTCACATCTATATCAAATGTTTTAATTTTTAATGTCTAAAGTGTGACTTTTCAACTTTGGATTTTTAGTTTCTTAACAAATCTGGTATTTATTTTTGTGTCTGGTATAAGATAGGATATAACTTAATTTATGTTTTATTCATATAAATAACCAGTGTTCTAGTAACATAAACTTTGTTAAACACCAGGTTTTCATATACCTATGTGTCTGTCTCTAAGCTCTCTAATCTGTTGCACTGGCCAACCGAACAACTATCCATGCATAAATATAACTTCACAAGAACTAAGAAATCCAGGTAAGAGATTACAGTACCTGAATGGAGCACAGAAATAAGGAAACACACAATGAAGAGAGTAGGAAGAACAGTTTTATATTACCAATGCTTCTATTCCCACAAAACCACATAGTGAAGTATGGAGAGGTACCTTTTGGGTGGGAGAAGGACAGTAAAGTGAACATCTAACCTCAGCATGGACCCCAGTATCAGGCCCACTTCAGTGAACCCTGGCACAGAGCCAGTGCCCCAAACCCAAGCTCCAGACTGGTACCTGTAAAGTCAGGTTCTAGGCTGGCACCCATAACTACAGGCACCAGACTGGCACCTACAGCCTCAGTCTCTAAGCCAGCTTTGAAGTACCCATGCCTCAGCCTTGTCCCAGCACCAGGCTGGTACCTGAAATCCAGGCCCGAGGTCCACACTTATGGACTCATTCTCAAGGCATGCTTCATTTCCAAGGCATCTCCCATAACCAAGGTTTTAGGCCTATCCCCATGGACCATGCACCTGGCCCATCCCAGCAGACTGAGGAACTAGGTCAGACACTACAGACCCAACATCTAGGCCTGTACCATGGACCAGGCTCAAAGCCCGCTTTGCAGATTAGGCATTAAACCAGCCCCTGTGCTTGCTGACCTAGGTACCAGGCTAGCCTGCCCAAGGACTCCAACAGCAAGTTCATTCACAGACTGCACCAACCAGTCTTACTAGTATCTCTGTAAATACTGGAAGCCAGAAGCCAGTTTTTATAGACTAAAAGAGGTGCTTACTTCTTCAAATGAGTATTTACCAATGTGAGGCCACAATCACCCCAAATAACCAGGAAAGCATACTATCAAAGGACCATTAACTGAGCCTAAATAAATGGAGATCTACAAACTGCATGACAAAGAATTTAAAATAATGTTTAAAGAATCTCAGAAAGGTATAAGAGAACATATAGACAAGTAACTACTATTAGAAAAACAATACATGAACAAAATTAAAAGTCTAACAAAGGGATAGAAACAATACAAAATAACCAAACAGAAACTGGAGCTGAAGAACACCATGACTGAACTGAAAAATACCATAGAGAGTTTCCACAGCAGTCTCAATCAAGTAGAAGAAAAAGTCAGTGAGCTTGAAGATTGATCATTTGAAATTACCAATTCGGAGGAACAAAAATAAATAAACAAATAAAGGAATTTTTTAAAAATGAAGAAATCCTACAGGATGTATGGAACAAATGCAGTGAATCATAAACACATCAGGGGTGTCTCAGAAGGAGCAGAGATAAAAGAAGGGGCAGAATGCTTATTTAAATAAATTATTATAAAAATTTCTCAAATCTGGAGAGGGAAATGAATATCCAGATCCATAAATCCTAAAGAATCCCAAATAGAGTAAACATAAAAATATCTTCACCAAGATACTTTATAATCAAATTCTCAAAAGTCAAACACATCAGTCTTCCAAATAGCTGGAACCAAAGGCATGTGGCTACCAGAAAAAAAAAAAGTCAAAGACGGAGAATTCTGAAAGCAAGAAAAAAGTGACTCATTATATACAAGAGAATTCTATAAGATTATCAGTGGATTTCCCAGCAAAAACCTTGTAGGCCAGGAGAGAGTGGGTTGACAAATTTAAAGAATTGAAAGAAAAAACTTCCAATCACAAACACTACACCCAGCAAAGGTATTTTTCGAGAAATAAAGTAGAGTTAAAGTATTTTCCAGGCAAATAAAAGCTGAGGGAGTCCATTACCACTAGCCTTATAAGAAATGCTAATCACGTATATCAAATCGAAATAAATGGATGTTAACTGACAACATAAAATATGAAAGTATGAAATTCACTGCAAAGGTTAAAATATAGTCAAGTTCAAATACTCTAATACTGTAATGGTGGTGCATAAATCACTTTTTGCTCTAGTATAAAATATTTTTAAAGTATTAAGAATAACTATAGCTACAATTGTGTGTTAATGGGTTAACACTACAAAAATGTAAATTGTGACATCAAAAAAGTAAAATGGAGTTGGGCACAGTGGCTCACACCTGTAATCCTAGCACTTTGGGAGGCCAAGGCAAGAGGATTGCTTGAGTTCAGGAGTTGAGACCAATCTGGGCAACATAGCAAGACTTCATCTCTACAAAAATCAAAACATTATTTAAAAATTTAAAAAATAAATAAATTTTAAAAAATTAAAGAATGTAAAATGCAGAAAAGAATTTAGTGTAGAGTTTTTATATGATGGTGAAGTTAAGTTTTTAATCAGCTTAAAATAGACTACTGTAACTAAAAGATGTTTTATGTAAGTGTTCTGGTAACCACAAAGAAAAAACCTGTAGTAGATACACAAAAGATAAAGAAAAGGAATTCAAGCATATCACTACAAAAAAAAAAAAAATCAAACCACAAAGAAAGGAAGAAAGAAACAAAGGAACTGTAACTACAAAATAATCAGAAAACAGTTGAAAAATGGCAACATTAACTACTTACCTATAAATAATTACATGTGAATATATTAAATTCCTCAGAAGACATAGAGTGACTGAATGGATCAAAAAACACAAAATCTAAGTATATGGTGCCTATAAAAGACTCATTTTAGATTTATGGACAAACATACGTACCCTAAAAGCAAAGGGATGCAAAAAGATATTCTGTGCAAATGGTAACCCAAAAAGAGTTGGGGTGGCTGTATGCATATTAGACAAAATAGACTTTAACTCAAAATGTCTCAAGAGACCATGGAGGCCATCATATAATGATAAAGGGATACATTTATCAAGATTACACAAAAATTGTAAATATATAAGCACCCACGATAGCAGCATCTAAATATATAAAGGAAATACTAACAGAATTGAATAAAAATAGGCAGCAATATAATAATACTAGGAGACTTAAATACTCCATTTTCAACAATAAATAGATCATCTAGACAGAAAATCAATAAACAGCAAACTTGGACATTACAGACAAGATGAACCTACTAGACAGAAACACAAAATTTCATCTCACAGCAACATAATATATATTCAAGTACACACAGAACATTCTCTAGGATAGATCATACGTGAGGCCACAAAACATGTCTCAAAAGATTTGGAAGATTGAAATTATATCAAGTATCTTTTCTGATCGCAATGGAACTAAACTAGATATCAATAAATCAGTAACAGGAGGAAAATTGGAAAATCGCAAATATATGGAAATAGGCAACATACACCTGAATAACCAATGGATCAAAGAAGAAATCAAAAGGGAAATAACAAATATCTTGAGACAAATGAAAATAGAAACATAACATACCAAATCTTGTAAAATTATGTTCAGTGAAATAAGCCAGGCACAGAATGATTCATACTTCATGTTCTCATTCACATGCAGAAGCTAAAAAGAAGAAAAGTTTATTGCTTTGAAGTAGAGTAAAATAGTGGATGCTGGAGACTGGGAAGAGTAGGGGAAGTGGTGGACAGGGAGAAATTGGCTCATGGATACAAAATTATAGCTAGATAAGAAGAATAAGTTCTAGTGTTCTATAGCACTGTAGGACTATGATGGCTAACAATAAGTTATTGTATATTTTCAAACAGTTAGAAGAGAGGATTCCAATGTTCTCAACACAAATAAATGATAAATTTTGAGATGATGTTATTTACTCTGATTTAATAATTACAAATTATATATATATATAAATCTGTACCCAATAAATATGTACAGTTATTAGTGTGTCAATTAAAAAATTTAAAAGATATTCAAACTAAAATGGATAGTGATAAACACCTACATTAATAAAAAGGAAAGATCTCAAATGAGCAGCCTAACTTTACACCTAAAGTAACTAAAAGAAAGAGAACAAACTAAATGAATGGTAGAAAGAAGAAAATAATAAAGATCAAAGCATAAATAAATGAATTAGACTAAAAAATACAAAACATCAATGAAACTAGAAGTTGGTTTTTTTGAAAAGATAATTAAAATTGGCAAACCTTCAGCTAGGCTAACACAGAAAAAGAGAAAAGACTCAAACAAACAAAATTATAAATAAAAGAGGAGAAACTGCAATTGATGTTATAGAATTACAAATAATTATAAGAGACTATTATGAACAATTATGCCACAAGTTGGATAACCTAGAAGAAATGACTAAATTCCTAAAAATATATAACCTACCAGGGCTGAATCATAAAAAAAAAGAAAAGAAAAGAAAATCTGAAAAGACCAATAATGAGTAAGGAGATTAAATCAGAAAAAAAAAATCTTCCTACAAAGAAAAAGCTTAGGACTTGATGGCTTTATGGTAAATTCTTCCAAACTTTTAAAGAAGAATGAACACCAACACTTCTCAAACTCTTCCAAAAAATTGAAAAGGAGGGACCATTTCCAAACCCATTTTATGAGGCCAGCATTTTTTTGATACCAAAACCAGGAAAAGAAAATTATAGACCAATATCCCTGATGAACATTGATGCAAAAACCCTCAACAAAATATTAGCAAACTTAATTTAACAGCACATTAAGAGGATCATTCACCGTGATCAAGTGGGACTTATTCCTGGAATGTAAGAATAATCAACATATGCAAATCAATCAGTGTGATATGCCAAATTAACAGAATAAAATGTAAAGTCATATAATCATCTCTCAAATGCCAAAAAAAGCATTTGACAAAATTCAACATTCTTTCATAATAAAAACTCAGCAAATTAGATATAGGAAAAATGCACCTTGACATATAAAGGCTACATATGACAAGCTCATGGCCAGCATCATACTCACTGATAAAAGCTAAAACCTTTTCCTCTATGATGAGGGCTGACAAAGGTGCCTACCCTCACAACTTCTGTTCACTGAATAGAGCACTGAAAATCCTAGCCTGAGCAATTAGACACGCAAAAGAGTAAAAGGCATCCAAATCAGAAAGGAAGAAGTTAAAATGGGTCCGTTTGCAGATAACATGCTATATATGTGTATACATATAAAACTCAAAAGACACCACAAAAAATTGGTAGAATTAATAAACAAATTCGCCGGGCTCGGTGACTCAGCCTGTAATCCCGCGCTTTGGGAAGCTGAGGTGAGTGGATTGCCTGAGCCCGCGGTTCAAGACCCGCCTGGGCAACTTGGCGAGACCTCATCTCTACAATAAATCAGAAATTTGCTGGGTGTGGTAGCGCGCGCCTGTAGTTCCAGCTACTTGGAAGGCTGAGGCAGAAGGATTGCCGGAGCCCAGCAGGTCGAGGCTGCGGTGGCCGAGAGCGGCCACTGCACTCCAGTCTGGGCGACTGAGTGAGACTCCAACACAAAAAACTAAAATAAAATAAAATAAACAAATTCAGTAAAGTTGCAGGATACAAAATCAATGTATAAAAATAATTTATGTTTCAATATGCTAACAAGAAACTATTTTTCTTGTTAGTATATTGAAGAAGAAATTTTTAAAAATCCCATTTGCAATAGCACAAAAAAGAAAATATTCAGTAAAAAATTTACCAAGGTAAAAAATGATCTGTATTGGAAATGATAAAAAATTGATAAAAGATATTAAAGAAGACACAAATAAATGGAAAGCTATCTTATGTTGATGGTTTGGAAGAATTAATATTGTTAAAATATTCATACTATCTAAAGTGATCTGCAGTTTCAATACAGTCTCAATCAAAATTCTAGTGGCATTTCTTACAGAAATAGAAAAAACAAGCCTGGCTCGGTGGCTCAGCCTGTAATCCTGCGCCTTGGGAGGCTGAGGTGAGTGGATTGCCTGAGCCCGCGTGTTCGAGACCCGCCTGGGCAAGCGAGACCTCATCTCTACAATAAATCAAAAATTAGCCGGGCGTGGTAGCTACTTGGAAGGCTGAGGCAGAAGGATCGCCGGAGCCCAGCAGGTCGAGGCTGCGGTGGCCGGGAGCGGCCATGCACTCCAGTCTGGGCGATGGAGTGAGACTCTAACTCAAAAAAAAAAAAAGAAAGAAAAAACAATTCTAAAATTTATGTCAAAATCTGTGGAATGTAGCTTGATTATAGAATAAAAAAAAACCAAACACTAATAATAAAATTAAAATTTTTCTGGCAAGAGGAATTAAGGAAAAAAATAAGAAAGAGAAGGCATGAATGGAAAATGCCACAAATGAAAAGGCAGATCTGACAATAAATAGAGATGTAAAATACGATCAAAAAAAAAAAAAAACAAGGTGACAGGATTACATGAGCCCACGGGTTCGAGAACAGTCTGGGCAACTTGGTGAGAACTCATAGCTACAATAAATTAAAAAATTAGCCGGGCATGGTAGCGCACGCCTGTAGTTCCAGCTACTTAGAAGGCTGAGGCGGAAGGACCCTGGGGTGGTTGTGAGCGTGCCACTGCACTCCAGTCTGGGCGACAGAGTGAGACTCCAACTCAAACAACAACAACAACAAAAACCCTACTCTACCCGTGTGGCAAAACATTTGAACACTAGGTCAGTGGTTCTCAATCCTATTCATATTCGTTAGAATTATTGATGGCTTTTAAAATTAGGGGTTCCTGGCCCCCTCCCAGATTAAATAAATTAGAATCTGTGAGGATGGGGTAGTCTATCAGCTCCAGCAGGGGATTTTAAAGGGCAGCAACCAGGGTTAAGAACCGCTGCCCGTGATGGTTATAGGCTCATTACACAAGCTGCATCCTGCTGAGGTGTCAGTCCCTTGAAATAGCAGTCCAAAGAAGGGTCCCATTGTCTTCCCACAATAAGAGATGTGTAGCAGATTTCACAGAACACTAAAATCCGTCATGTGTCCTCCCCTCATCTCCACTTTGGTTCAATCTAAGGCTGTCATGATGCTTACACAAAAGGAGTCTTCTCTTCGATGACTAAGATCACACTCACACAAGGAAGAATCATTTTCCAGTCATGGTTCTAGGACTGTTTTCTCATGAGTCAATAATACTTTGCTTTGTCTGTGCGATCCTGGTTTCTTTTTGGAATATCAGATTCTAGAAGATAAATAATGCTTTCTTCAAAATAAGTTTAATGATAGCTGCTAAGACAGGCAAATGCCAAAGACTGTATACACAAATTGGTCATATAGGATTTGCATGCACACAAATGTATGAATACACACACACACGTATGCATGCACCCACACAATTATTTATTAAGTTGTGTAAGACAGTCTTGGACCAAATGTAATCTAGAATGGTGATATTAGTCTGGGCATAGGGGTAGAAACAGAAACCATTCTAATTATTTTAAATAGAATAAAGGGAATCGATGTTTACAAAATCATTGGAAAGACTGAAGGAGCAGGCCCTAGCTGGGGCTTCAGAGATGATTCTAGAGTGACAATGCCAAACTGACCCACCGAGAGAATTGCTATCTCTGCTGTGTCATTGGGCAAGAAGGGCAAACAGGAAACTAGTGGGCCAGTCACCAGCCCTAGGCTTGTACAGTTGCGATTTGTGAGTCATGAGCCTTGGTCAGAAGTGTTGACTCCAAAGGCGTGCTGTGGCTTCTAGGTCCACCCCAAGAAAATACGGATGCTTCCCTGCTGTACCTTTTCACTACTTCATAAACTTCTAAATTCTAGTCTTGCATGAGTGCATTTCATTGATGGAAAACTTAACTGCAAGACAGTCAGGGACATGCAGTCATTCATTTTCCAGGCCTCTGCTGTACAGGAAGGCACATGGGGAGGAAGTTGAGCCAGACGAGCGTCCTCGGCATACACAGGGTCAGAGAAAGAAGAGACCATGTGAACTAAAACACTTGGTCTGACTTTACGCCTTCCTCACTTGCTGCCCCTCAGGAGAGATCACACACCAAATTGGTCATCCAGACCTGTTGATTTTTACCGTACAAAAATATTTCACATGTGTTTCCTCTTTTCTTTTTCTTCTGACAGTGCCATGGATCAAACCTTCCATTTTTTGACCCAGGCCACTGCAACAGTCTTCTGACAAGTCTTTCTCTCTCTAATGTTATTACCTCTAAACGATTTTTACAGGATTTCTATTTGAATCTTTAAAAAATATAGCTCCTTTACCAATATACTCATCTAACTGTATTGTAATTTTATGATGCTATAAGAATTATCTTCACTGTCTTTAATGTGACTATTTTCTCATCTCTTGGCATACAGTAGATATTAAAAATTGTAGCCAGGTACAGTGACTCACACTTGTAATCCTAGCACGTTGGAAGGCTGAGGTGGAAGGATTGTTTGAGCCCAGGAGTTCGAGACCAACCTGGGCAACAGAGCAAGGCCTTGTCTCTACAAAAAAAAAACCAAAAACACAAAATTGTTGTTGAATGAATGAATGAACAGTAGCAGCATTTCCCAAGTGTGGTATGTACGAGGGGGAACCCCCCCCCAAAAATTGGAACTTATTTTGAAAAAATTGTGCATTTATTCTTACATGTTGAAACTTCAGTCACCTTCAAAGTACTCTCAGTTTGATGCAATGCATCCATTGAAATGCTTTTTCCACTGCTTAAAACAGTTTTTGAGCTCATCAATTTTGATGACTTTTAGTGCTCCAGCAGGTTTTTGTTTCACCTCTTCCACATGGGCAAGATGTCCCTTTAAGGACATTTTTCATCCAGGAAAACACAAATAAGTCACTCGGGGTAAGATCAGGTAAATAGGTAGTGGGGTATGGGGGTCATGCCATTTTTGGTCAA
Organism: Tarsius wallacei; assembly: GCA_963574415.1. Classification (NCBI taxonomy): domain Eukaryota; kingdom Metazoa; phylum Chordata; class Mammalia; order Primates; family Tarsiidae; genus Tarsius; species Tarsius wallacei. The sequence continues at coordinate 25,011 of CAUYQG010005753.1, forward strand.
AAATTGTGGAACAATCAGCATGTTGTGGGCAGATGCACTTGTAAATCATCAATCATGAAATGGACAAATGTGTTGACAGAATCTCCAAAAAAAATTCACTGAAGCCCAATGCAACCTCTCACAACAATGTTAGCTAGTACATTAATGCTGATGGGTTCCTAGAACACTTCCCTCTCAGAGGAAGCCTGTACTACCAGGGGCCCACCCTCCAAAAAATAATTATGTTTTTTGGGTTGTCTCTCCTCGTATACGCAAAGTGAGTTAAGGTGGTACATGGTGGATTATTTTTATTCTAATAGGTATATTATTGTATCAGGTATATTGGAAAAATAGTATAACTAACATATCAAGCCAATGATGTATTGTTTAGGATGAAGGTAAATATACAATGTCTAAAGTTTAAAAAGTTAGTCTGGGCACAGTGGCTCAATCCTATAATCCCAGCAATTTGGGAGGCTGAGGCAAGAGGACTGCCTGAGCTCAGGGATTCGAGACCAGGCTGGGCAACTTGGTGAGACCTCATCTCTACAAATAAAAAAAAAAGCTGGGCATGGTAGTGCACACCATAGTTCCAGCTACTTGGAAGGCTGAGGCAGAAGGATCTCCTAAGCCACTGCTTACGCCAGCCTGGGCAACAGAGTGAGACTCCAACTCAAAAATAAATAAATAAATAAATAAAAATAAAGTTTAAAAAGTGAGCCTGTGTTAAAAAACAAAAAGGAAACATGAGATTCAAAAATCATAAAAATCCATGATGACAATGTGAATAATCAAAGCTGGATGGGGAACAACGACCAGTGGTGTTCTTCTGCTGAAAGATGTCCCTTACCTTGAAGATAACATCCAAGCTCTTGAGTAGACTTGCAAGTCCTCTCTTGCTTGATTCCAAGTAGCTACTCAGCTTCCCCTTTTGCCAGTTCCATTCTGTTCCCCAAACTGTACAGCCTAAACTGCCACATGAAACTCCTTACTCCTCCTCCACTTTCCTTCTTATACATCCCTTGTCTCTGCACACACAGTTCTCTGCCAGAAACGCCTGTTCCCCACTGCGACTTTGTTGAACAAGGGAACTTCTGTTCACCCTCCAATACCCAACTCAGATGTCAACATTGCAATTTTAGTGAGCTAAAATAGAGATGCCATGGGTAGGCACAAGCTGGTATCCCAGAGAGGCCTACTATGTCAAGCAATATCTAAATAAGTTCACCATGGCCCAGTGAGAGGTCTTCCTTCTTACAGATCTCCAAACTCCATTTTTTGCAGCTCTCTCAGAGCTGATTGCATTCAGAAGGAATGCCTCACATGAACTCAACAGAATTTAATGGTAACCAGAATTAGGTGTCATATGTTAGAGTTAAGATTCTTTCCTTTTTGATATTTGGCACTGCCGTTTATGATGATGAAGCACTGTTTTCTCCCTGAGTACCCTACACTGTACCTTACAGCATGGGTTCAAACATGCCCTGACTATCTCTGCACTGAACCAATGGCTCAGAGGCCTCAAAAGTATCACAGCTTAGAACTGGCATTCTACAGCCAGAATAACGGCGTTTTTTTTGCTAAATTTTTCAAGTTGTGCAAGAGACTTAACTGTAAAAAAATGGAAGTATAAAAAATCATAAGCAGAAAAGAAATCACTCATAACCCCATTACCTAGAGACAAAAAATGTCAATGTTTTGGCATATTTCCCCTCAGCCTTTGTTTATTCTTCTGCACCCCCAGTTGTGTGTATGGTCCTTGTATAGCACTGCTCACTTACCATGACTCTTCTGTATTACTGAACATTCTTTTCAAACATTAATTGCCAAACTAGTAATTAACTATGCCTTAACCACCAGCTATTTTGGCCGTTTCCAGGTTTTCTAAATTACATACAATGTGCAACAAACATTTTTTTGTGCATAAATCTCTGTCTTCATTTAAATTTCTTTCCCTAGGACTGATACCTAGCTATGAAATCATTGGTTCATAAGTTATGAATGTTTTAAGGTCAAACTAGGAATACTGTGGCCTCTTGACTTCTATTTCAGGGTTCTTTCCGCTTCAACAAATTATTACTCTCCTTTGTCAAAATTCATGTGAAAAAAAAATGGTGGGAGGTTTTATTCCCTAGTCTGGCACAGTATCCTCAGCAGGACACAGTCACAGCCACTGACATTCTTTTTAAAAGTCTCCTTAGAATCTCTCAAACACATCTCCTCAGACTCTCTTGTCCTGATCTGAGACCAATAGCATAGCCCCAGGTGTCCATGCTATTGGTTTGTACCTGGATTGTCCCTTTGCATTAGTACCTTGGTGGGACTCTCTTCTTATTTTTTCAGGTAAAATCCTGCAGTCAGGGCAAGGACTGTGTTGTTTTAATGGCTGTGCAAATATTCTAAAAACTTCATTCCCTGATTTCCGTTGACCCTACTAGAAAGAGCTTATTGCTAATAGATTCCATTATCTAAGAATCTAGGTCACAAGGTAACATAATCATGTAGCTGATATATCCCCAACTTTATGCAAATTACAACAAACACCTCCCTGTCTGGGCACACGCTTGATGAGTGGACAGCTCCTTCGTGGGAGAAAAAATGTGCACCTTTTTACAGGAGGAAGCAGCCCTGCATCACAGCATGTCTTGGAACTTTGCCCTCATGGTCCCTGACTTGGACACCTCAGGTTGGAGCAATCTGCACAAGTAGCCGGGACCATTGATATCATCTTTCCGGCCAGGGACTTTTCCTGGGTTGACAATATGATTCACCTACTCTCAGTAGTTCTTTGATGCAAGTGATAGTATGGTCTTCAGAGGATATATCTGGAGGGCAAAGAACAACTGGATATGGAAGAAGGAAATAAAATGGCAAATGTGAGAGAAAATTCTTGCTCCTGTTTCTCTGCCAGAGTGATTCTGGTGGGCGTATGGGAGCAGGTCTAGGGGTTCTTCACCTCACTCTCCTGCACTTTGCATTGTAGCGTCTGGCAGCCAGCTGCTGGCAAAGGTATCTCTTTGCCTGAAATTCTTGGTGATCAACTCCACTATGCCCACGTGCCCATCGGGTCAGAAGTGTTGGAGAATTAATACTCCTTCTCCAGCAACCCTTAACTAACCAGTAATGAAGACTGACATAAAAGTAGCCCAGTTGGCCCCTCAAGTGGGATAACTGCTGCAGGTGGTCTACACCAGCTCCCAGAGTTCCCCAGCAGAAATAAGTTCAGGTATCCACAGTGGTCATCTACTTTGTAATAGTTTATTGGCCTCTTCCCTTCCTTATCTTACTTACTTATTCCTTTATTATTGCCTTTCTGGGATGATCTCCCAAATAAACTTGACTACTCATTCTCAGATTCCTATCCCAAAATATGACAGTAAATGAATTAGCCCCTCTAAATCATCAACTACAGAAAAGCCTTTGAATTAGAGATGAAAGGGGAGGAGCTAAAGCACCTTGTTGGAATAAGGAAGACCCAGGAAGGAAGCCCAGGTCGAAAATGTCTTGTAACTTCCATTATCCTAAAGAAGGCTGGAATGAGTGAGGAATTTGTCCTCTTTATACACTGAGATAATGTCAAATATGGTCCATTGTGTTTACAAATCCTTCTAATATATTTCTGTTGCAGGAGTTCTTGCAAGGTATGTACTGGGGAAAAAAAATCACCGCCTGGTTTAGCGTAAGATATATTTCCATGGAAAAAATATATCCTCCACAAAGCAGGATAATTTAAAACATTCATCTAATCTCTTTGGAGACCGGCAAGAGATAACACAGACAGGACAGGTAGATAGTGTCCTTGTAATTTTAATAACGTTTGAAATTGGATTGGACTCAATAACGAAATAAAGTTCGGGCTCTTCTGGAAGATCCAAGGCTTGCTGTTCTTGGAACTAATTTCTTCCTAATAGTAAGAATGCAATGAACTCTGGGCGAGTCCTCACAAATGGCAGAAATATGCTAAGAAAGTCAAGATGGGCCCAGAATTCTGAAGCGAGTAGGACCTGTTGAGGCAGCAGGCAGATGAGCAGAGTTGGTGGCTGTAGCTGGTCAGATGCCCCTTCTGTCTCATGGGCACCCGACCCTATCCTCTGTGTGTAATGGCTCTCTGAGTCCTGGAGGTTGGGCTAAGGTGCCATCCTTACAATCAGCGAGCTCATTACCCTTGGAAATGGTTTCTTTTCCTTTCAGCTCCTTTGCAGATTTCATTTGCATTTCCCCAGACCTGTTTTCATTTCCATCAGCCTGGGCTGGCAGTCGGTGTGGGCTGGGGCCGAAGCTGCCTCAGAGTCAAGCTCCCCCTTTGATATTGCCTCTGGTTGGGCCTGTTTGGGCTTGCTTTGGCAGCACAATCCCGAGTGTCATTCAGGCAATTAAATAAGGTATTTTATTTTATTCAAGGGGGCTGTATCATGCCTATTTCAGGAGCTATTTGATGGGAACTGGGGCAAAAAAAAAATGTCCCTTGAAAATGGCATCCCATCTGTAGCCCGACGCGAAAGGATCACAGAATTAGCTTTTCTTTAACACTATTATATTCTTTCAATAGGGTGTAAAGTTTTAGGAGATGAACTTTCATGCTCCATGTCACGGGAGCAGATTGGTTTTGCATGTGTGACAGAGCAGGCCCCGAGACTCCAGCCGTGGGGGGACGGTGCAGGAACACAGAATTCTTAAGTAAGTCAAATGTCTTTCCAAGGCCTGTGTCTGCTTAAGAACTTTTCCCAGCTTCCCGGTGTTTGTTTTCCCTCACTAGTTCACTTTCCTTTAACTCTAACTTGCAGAGTAGCATTGGGCGACTGTTGCCTGTTCTTGTCTAGAAGTGTACTTCTTCATCAAAACGCGGGTAGGACTAAGAGTCCGTGTGTGTGTGTGTGTGTGTGTGTGTGTGTGTGTGTATGTGTGTGTGTGTTAAGGGTTGACTCCATGTGAGGGTCATTCCAAGGCATTTTGTCTTGTCTTCAGTTTCCTTGGGAATGATTCTTATGTTGAGTCAGGCCCATTTACCAGAAAATTGAGGTCCCAGACTACCCTTGAATTTACAGAGAGCAATCTGAGAGTTCACGGCCCGGCAACTATGAGGTCATGGCTAGGACACAGGAGGCATCTCTATTTCATTCTGACTCTTCTCTGACTTTCCTTTTTCCTGGGATACTAAATTAATTTCTAGACTAAAACTTAAAACTTTTTAATGGGGTGGGTAGCTGGGAAACAGAAAAGCCAGAGAGAAATCTGCTTCAAGTTCTTGCCAGAGCAGTGGGCTCACCGCAACTCTTCTTTGGCTTATCTCAGCCTTCACACCCCAGATTTGCCTCCTGGGCAATGCCAGCTTGACCTTTATGCATTAGTACTGTCCACAGACCCACCATGACCTTCTTCTATGGGCACCCTCTTCCCTGTATTCTGGCCAGCAGTCTTCCTTCATCTTGACTCTCCTTTCTGACTGCATTTCTCTCTGAAGATTTTCTGAGCTCCAACTGAACCTCACCTAATGGGGTCTCCACTGCCCGATGGGCCACAGTGACAGTACCACGACTGTAATAGGCAGGAATGAGTCACTGCCTCTCCTGGGTGATGCCTCTATTTCCTCCTGTCCATGTGTGGAAATGGGCAGCTTGTAAGCTAAGTGCAGAGCATTGGAAATAACGGTACTCACCAGGCTGAATGGAAGTAAGTATGTAGCTGGTGAATCAGATACACCACTTCTCTATGAAAAACCCTCCAAAGGTTTCCCATGGCGCTTGACACAAAATCCAAGCTCCTCCCCATGGCCTGCATGACTTGTCCCAGCTGCCCACTCCAAACTGATCCACCACTCCCTCCCTTCACTCCATTGGCTTCAGCCATGCTGCTCTTCTTTCTGTCTCTAACTGCCTTTCTCTCACAGATCAGGGCTTTCACTTCTTGTTTGCTCTCCTTGGAATTCAATTCTCATAGACCTTTTCACGGTTGACTTCTTGTCATTCAAGTCTAGACTCAAATGGGGTGCCTCTTCAAAGAAAACTTTCCTGATCACTTTATTAAATGTTACCCACCTACCCTGTCACTTTCTAAACCATTAACCAGTTTTATTTTCATCATAGCACTTGTCTCTTTAATGTGAGCTTATTATAGTTGTGTAATTATTTAATATCCGTTTCCTCTTCTAGGATACCATGACAGTGAATGCTAGGACTTGTACATCTTATTCACTTTTGTGGTCCCAGGGCCTAGAAAAGACTGGCACATAGAGGGTCACCAAAATTGCATCTGGATGGACAGTTCACATAATACTGGAAGCACAGCTGGCTGTATTATGAACTGGCTGACCCTGAAAGGTAAATCAAACAACCAGAATGGTAGCAAATAATTCAAATGGAACTATGGAGGGTAGACAGGCAAATGTTATCCGAGGAATTTTGTCTTTTGGCAACAAGATTTCCTCCACCTGGACTAGATTTGGCATCTTGAATGGACCAGGTAGGACAATAGGACTCTCACCCTGAAATAAGGATTACAGTGGTCTCAGGCTGTAGGAAGACTGGTATGTGATAACGGAATCATTCGGAACTAAGAAGAAAGAAACAAGACCAAATCCTGAAATAGACAAGGCTACCTAGAAGAGGAAAAGGATGATTAGTCTTAGGCGAGACAACTAACCAGACACCAACATGAAAGTACAGGTTTCCAGATCCAATGGCAAGTGGTGATGGCTTGCTGGAGTCTCATCAGTCTTGTCTCAGAAAATAGAGATTTACTTAATTCTCAGCCCTATCAAAGGAGGTTGAGGGGTTGAAGTGGGCTGCGAGGGATGGGGACATGTTAGGCCAGTGAGGAGCTGGAGAGGACATAGCCTCATGGAGGTGGAAGCTGACAGCTTCTCCCAGTAGCCAGCCTTTGCAAGAGTTAAACAGCTCTGAGCTCACAGTTCAGAGGCAGCAGAAGATGAATAGTGTGTGCTGTGATTACTCTTCCTTTTAAACCATCCTATGTCTCTATGTTGCAGGCAACACTTTCTGGAGTAAGTAAATCATGCCCAGCATTCGTCTCGCACATACAGACAAATATGAAATCATCATTTCGCCATGGCAAACAAGATCCTGCTATTCATCTGTGGCTGGTGGGTGTCCTGAATGTCACTCCCTTTAGGCATGGTTAGGAACAACTGTCTAAAGCAGAAATAGCATGAAATTGGATCAGCTATACCAATTCTGCATAGTTTAACTTGTTCAGGTGAAAGACTGTACCTACAGTAGATCTTTATTTAATATTTTAAAGAGCAGGATTATTTAAGATGGGCTAAGTACGTATTAAAAACTGAGTGTAGTTTCCTAAACAAAAACCAAGCACACACAATATTCATGTTATATACAGGTATATAATTCAGTTATATACCGGTTTGTCAGCCTCAACTAGCCTATAGGGACTAATGGAGGCATGGGAGAAGAAAGTTCTAGAAATTTCACACCCTACCTGCGGCCCCACATCTCTAGCCCTTACATCTCTCTTATTTCCAGGAGTCCCTGGGGGTCTCTAAAAAAGACTCACAGGCATGTCCACTCCCACTGAGCATGGCCCTGGCTCTCTGCATGGGTCTACAAGGTTCTTCTGGACCACCATTGTGCAAAGACAATGAAGGTGGCCAGAGCTACTCATGTTTGGTTTTATGTGGAGAATGCTTCTTCCCCTCTTTTGTGCTTTGTGGAGGGTATTAATTGGAACAATGATAGTGGTGAATTATTGAATGCTGGTTACTATGTGCCAGGTATTATTTGAAGGGCTTTGCACACAATTCATTTAATTTTCACAGCAACCTATCAGGCAAATGTTATTTTACTAAGGAGGAGACTGAGGAACAGAGAAGGTAATTTGCCTAAGCCTACTTGTGACACAGTATTCTACAGAGTTTTAGTGAAATAACAGGGTTTTCTTACATGCACACACACACGAAGGAAGAGAAAAATCCTGTGGTATTATATACAGATACTGGTTTTTGTCCACAGTTCCTGGCTCATAACCCCCATAGCCCTTGTTGCTGCCCTGTGTTATAATGTTGAGGTACTTTAGGCCTCAGGAAACAGAATCTCTCCAAACTTCTCCTGCCCTCCTTTCACCTGTCCTAAGGCAAGTCTCGCAGTGAGGCCTCCATCGAATCTCAAGAGGACAGGGTTCTGAGAGCTTCTGGATAGCTGAACTCATGGAGGTTCCTGGAGGGTGGCATGCCCAGAGAAGGCATGGAAGCTTCCCTTGCCCCATACCTCACCCTATGCATCTCTTCATCTGTATCCTTTGCAATATCCTTTATAATAAACCAGCAAACTTGCTTCCCTGAGTTCTGTGAGCCTCTTCAGAAAATTAATTGAATCCAAAGAGGGGGTCGTGGGAACCCCAACTTGAAGCTTCCAACTAGTGACTGGTGTCTGAGTGGGGGACAGGGTGCAGTCTTGGGGACTGAGCCCTCACTCTGTGGGATCTGACACTATCTCCAGGTAGATAGCATCAGAATTGAATTAGAAGCCAGGCTCGGTGGCTCAGCCCATAATCCCGCGCTTTGGGAGGCTGAAGCAAGTGGATTGCCTGAGCCCGCGGGTTCAAGACCCGCCTGGACAACTTGGCAAGACCTCATCTCTACAATAAATCAAAAAAATTAGCCGGGTGTGGTAGCACGCGCCTGTAGTTCCAGCTACTTGGAAGGCTGAGGCGGAAGGATTGCCGGAGCCCAGCAGGTGGAGGCTGCGGTGACCGGGAGCGGCCATTGCACTCCAGTCTGGGCGACAGAGTGAGACTCCAACTCAAAAAAAAAAAAAAGAAATTTGACCAAAGTCACATATGATTAAGAAGTGATGAAACCACAAGATCTAGGATTGTCTAAATAACACATTTCTCTTCTTTCTGTCCTAACATGTTTTCGCAAAAGTCAACAGGAGCTTACATTTGGATGCCTTTTACTAACGTGTAGTTATAGGATGGAATGTCAAACACTCAAAGAGAAAAAAAAAAGCAACCTTTTTCTTCTCTCTCCACCTCTCAAGTCCTCAATACCCATTCTCAATATTATTGTTAAAGTAAGTTTGAGGTAATTTTACCATCTTTAAGAAAACACCGATTCTCATAAAACAGAGAACTTTATTAACTCTGTTTCCAAATCGTATGTAAATTATTTATATTTGCATTCAGATGTTTCCTCTCAGTGGGACATAGCAAACCATCCTGATATCCCTTCTCAGAGAACATAAAGAGATTGCTGGTGCTTATACAGGACAAACTTATGAAAGCACAAAATTTTCAAAAATGTATGTTTCTTTGAAGTTTTTCATTCAAATTGCACAAAAAAAACAAATAAAGAGATGGAATATATACTGAGATATGATCAATAAATTGAGAAATGGTTTTCAGGAATCACAAGTGCATCCTTCCACATCTTCAAGCAACAGACTGGACAATAAATTACAGTTATTAATGTGGGAGGAAGAAAACAAGACTGCATTGTCTGCTCAAATAGGAAAACACCAGGTGGAAGACATCAAATAATTACTATTGCACAATATTTGTCAATGAACCTGCAATGCATGTTGGTGATTATTTCACATATTACCACACATTAGAAAAACATAAGATATTTTTATTTTTCGTCATATATAAGTTCCCCAATGTCCAAAATTTCATTATTAGCCAAATATCATTACAATAAAATGATTGGTTTCAATGCTATACTATTTAATATAAAGTGATTTGTTTTTCACTATTTCGTTAAAAAGTGTGATCAAGTTGCTTGTATGTGACTCATGAGATATCTGCAAGTGCAAAGGGTTAAATTTTAGTGCTTCTCCCTAAGGCTAACATCTTGAAATGTTTTATTTCTCTTATTATGGAAAAAAAATCTCACATTTCAGTTTTCTCTCTAGGTGGATTGCCTATTAGCCAATGAAGATCATATCAGAGCCAAGTTGTCAGGCAGCCTTATTTTTTTCTTCTACAACATCATATCTTAGTTTTTTTTTTCAGATACCTTTATTAAGGAGCTGAATTTACGGGCAAGTCATTCCCTGTCATTCTTTTCAACCCCCATCTCACAGCACTGCTTTCATATACACATAACTAATAATCCCAACCATTAAGCAACTCCAACGATGACAAAATGTTTCCCTTACTTGTGTCTGGTCAATGATATGGCAATTAGTTGGAAATTAACACCAGATGCTCACATAGAAAAAAAATCCACAAAAATTGACCCAGACTGAAACACTAAGATACTTGAAAAGTTTTATGGGTCTATTTACAGTATTGGCTTTCAAAGTAAAAAAAAAAAAAGATTACCAGTGCAGTTTAAATAATGTCTATAAGGGAGGATATCTGCTGACTGTTTTGCTGTTTAGTTGATGTCTTTTGACCGTGTTCTGTAATTTTAAAATAATCCACTTGGATCAAAAAACTCAACAGGTAGTCTTGAAGGATAGGACCACAGATTATTTGTCCTGTATCATAGTAAGTCCAACTTCCGCCAAACCCACTAGGCAAAGTTGGACCTGTTCTCTAAAGGAGCAGGGCACTTGTTGTCACCAGAAACTTTAATACAGACTCAGGACCTATTTCATGAGAACCTGCATTCCCAGAACCTGTCCAAGTCAATTTTTATATCACACTAGGTTGAAAGCAGGGAGAAAAAAGAAGCATGGTTCATGTACACAAGGAGTTGGCAGTTTGGTTGAGTTGGTGGTGTCCTTCATGGAAACATTTATTAAGCACCAACTAGATGTTTCCAACATGAAAGGAAGCCCTACAGGGGATACAAAGATGATACAAAGTTATTAAAATTGTATTTCTTTTGTTCTAAAATACCTGATACCATGAAGAACTTATTCAAACACTGGTTGCAAACCTCAACTTAATTTCATCAGGTCCCTAAGGCTAAAACCAAGAGAAGACACTCTCACTTAAGGCTATAAGCTGTGAAATTATAATACAGGCTTAAAAAGATTTTCACAGAAAAAGTTGCAAAATAAAAAGTAGTGCATAAAATTCGCTCTCTTCCTGTGTCTCTCAATGTCAGGTTGTATCTCGCAGGGTCATTCTGAAGTAAAATTGTTAAGGAGTCTGTCTTCAATATTATCATCTTGGACTTTCCAAACTTGTCCTCCCCACAATCATGCCTTGCTTGTTTCTTGGCACACTCTATCATGCTTTCCTCACTTCAAACCTTTGATGATACTATTCCTTCTGTGTAGGTCATTCTCCCACATGTGGCAACACTACATATCTTTCAAAATCCATTGTAAATACTCCCTACATGTAAATGAATGAAACACCAATACCTACACTTGCCTGGGCCTGCATTTGCCCCCATTAGTTTTGATCTCTCCTTGCTTGAAACCTTTGAGGGTTGGTACTTTATATTCCTTGTCTTTGTGAGACTGCTTTCTCCTATTTTTCACTCTAGACTAATTTTCACAATGAAAGAGACATCAAAACTTTACATTAAAAATGAGGAGGCAGGCATTATTCAGGGACCTTAAAGAAAGTAGTAAAATTAATCTACAATGTTAAATTCCTCTTACCTCCCTAACTTTACCCATTCACCTCTTTTTACCAGATTATCTGCATCCATCCTCATCTCTTTTTCCCTGGTCTCAAATGTGATGATAGTCTCCTTCCAAACAGATCCTCTTTGGGATTCACCCTTGGCATCATCTATTCTAACCTCATTCAGGTCCTTACTCTTTCAGACATCCTCATCCACTCCTTCATCCTGTAAGCATACTCAACCTGCTTTCAATCTATAAACTCAAAGAATAAACTTTCTGTGTCCCCATAGCCCCTACTTGCTACCTGTCTACCTTTCTTCTCTTTGCGATCATCAAACATCTTTAATGACTCATCTGCCTTTATTGTCACCACTTTCTCATCTTCTATTCTCTCAACTTACAAACTCTGACATCCACCCCCAATGTGTCAGTGACACTCATCTCACCAAGATTACCAATCACCTGTCAAATGCAATGTATCTTTTAAAGTCTTCTTCCTTTAATGGACTTCTTTGTTGCATTTAATACTCATGATTATGACTTCCTTGTTAATGCATGGTATTCCCTTGGTTTCTATCATGCCATGTTTCATGCTTCTCTGACCTCTTGCTCTCTGCCTCCTTCATTGACTCCTTATCTTCACTCACTCCTAAAAATGTTGGCATTTTCCAGCATTTCATCATCTGTTCACTTCCCTTTTATATTTACACTTTTGTTTTCTCTTTAAAATTTCTTTTAATTTTTAAAACTTTGTGAGCAGTATTAAATACAAACACAAAATGAGAAAATATTTTTAGCATCTATTACTTGCAAAGAGTTTATATCTTACTATAAAAATATTTATTACAAATGAAATCAGAAAAAGCAAGCATAAAAATAGAAGAAATACAACAATATAATTGAAAGTGCATAAAAGGTATCAAAAAGAGGTGGGCTTTAAACACCTGACGTAATGTTCAGCTTCACCCTTAATCAAGGAAATTTAAATAAACAAAATTCCAGTGGTTTGGCCTTGTGAATTGATAAAGGTTAAAAATCATAATATGCAGTGTTGGCAAAGATGTGGAGAAAACAAACCTGTTAATATAGGGAGATTATAAATTAGCAAAATACTTCACCTTTTACAGGTTGGACTAAGTAAGCCATGCCTTTTCTGTGCTCCTATAATACCATATGTTTATCTATTACCTCATATTTTAACAATTAATTTATTTGTAATCCTGTTAAACTGACTTCCCTGCAGACAGAAAAGGGACTTATATACCAGATGATTATCATAATGCCAGGCATATAATATGTGCTCAGTAAATTGTGATTAATGTATGAATGCTGAAAGATATCTCTTTAGGCTCCTCAATCATTCATTCAACACACCTTTACCAGGTACCTTTCATGTGACAGATGGAAAAACCATGCTAAGCAGTAGACATATGAAGATAAATGAGACTGTGTCTGGCTTATCAGAGTCTCAAATTCCCACAAAGGGAAAAATAAGTACATGTACAATGATAGTATAGAGTGATAAGTATCATAAACCCATAGTAGCAATGACTTCAAGATTGCCACTGGCAGCCTCTCTTTGTTCATTCTTCCTTCTCATTCTGGGATATTATTGATGTACCTCTCTTCACTAATTTCTATTAAGTACATCATTAGCATACATCCTGAGAAGTTCACGTTCACCTCATCTGAAACATTTTAGAGAAGAGTTTTTGGAAATTTATATAGCAAAAGCTGGACAAGTAGTATGTACTTACATCATTTTAGTGACCATCACTAACTGAGATTCCAAGAAAAATATAAGGAAGGAAAATTTCAGTAACTACAAATGAGTTTTTCCATCACCAAGATTTTATATTTTTTAGTAAACACCATAAAATTCCCATCCCTATGCCATGCCCAAGGTAAAATCCCTTCAAAAGCTGCCAGTTCTTAATGATACATTCTTATCATTTTGCATCCAGTCACTTAAACTCACTTATTTAACTAACATTTCTTAAAGACTTACTCTGTTTTAGACACTAAGAATAGTATGGTATATAAGACAAACATGGAAGGCCTTCACCAAACAAGCAAGGAGACAGTCGATTTTGGAGTCAAAATTATGATACAGTTGGATAAGTGTGTTTTACTTAATATTTCCATTTCCTTCTTTGTTAATCACTGTTGATTATGTGAGACTGAAAATCATTGGCACTCCCACCCATGAAAAGCATCAGACAATGAATATCCTTATAATCTCATGAATGAAATATGACGATCTTTAGTAAGGCATAAGCAGGCAGGCAGCTAATTTTATTACCTAGCTTATGGTAATGCGCTTATGGGTTCTCTTCCCTAGTAAAACCTACATTTTAACAGTAGTCTTCTAGAGAAGAAATGCCTTCGTGCATAGCCTATAATATTAATGTTAGTAAATTCTGAGAGCTCTGGTCAATCTGAGAAGAATACTTATAGTCATAGAAATCTTTGAGTCCACTTCTTATATTATACCACATAGACAAGGATGTATTTTTCCATTAGTCCTCCATGTTTCAAATCACCCACAGCCCTCTCCTTTCTCTTCTTGTTACCCAGCAGGTTTCAGGAGGCAGTCAATCACTTTCACTATGGGATAACAAAAAGAATATTCAAGATATCTATAAATTTGGTTTTCTCCAGGATGGTTAAGCTTGGTTGCAATGTTTGCAAACAGAAACTCAATGCAAATTCCATTGGTATCTTTTTAGGGCCCCTAAGAACAAAGCCATCCCTGTAAGTAGCCAGAACAAGGATCAGATAAGGAATATTTCAGGATTTCCAGAAGTTAATCCCTTTGTCACTCAAGGAAATCCTAAGTATCACAATGCCTGAAATCAAGCCTGTTAAGTAAGTACCACAGTGCCTGAAATTAATTTGGTGGTATTTCAAAGGCTTTGTGATAACTCTGGTGACAACCGATGTGGTTTGGTTGAAGGGTGGCTTAGAAAGTTTCCTTTTCCTAAAACACTTCTCTCTGGTCAATCTACCACCGTGCATAAAATTCTACCAGTATCTAATTTGAATGAAAACACTAAAGACTCCTGCTATGGCACAGGTTCTACCTTGGAAAAAGAATCCCTTAACTAACAGAATGTATGAACTCCAAAGGTCTTAAAGAAGGAAAAATAATATTTCAATAAAGTACAAATCAATAAACATGTATAAAGAGCCTATTATGCACAAGACAGTATATTAGGTTCTGGGTATAAACAGATATGGGCTCTTCCTTCAAGGAGATTGCTAGTGAATAAAGATGAGGGTACTGGGTACAATACGAAATACTGAAAAGCAGGAAAGTTAAAAAAATAAAACTAAAGAAAGACTCCCTGCTCCAGTGCTATCCCAGGACCCTTAGGTTCTAATGCCATCCCAGGCCCAGTGTGTGAGGAAAGCAGTTTCCCAAGTGAGCATAACAACTATCCTTGCCTATGACATGCAACCCAAGTTATGCCATCTCAAACAATCTTGCAGGGT
>CAUYQG010005762.1:0-26228 GCA_963574415.1 Tarsius wallacei
GTTCTTGCTATTGTGAACAATGCTGTGATAAACATACGTATGCAGGTATCTTTTTTATAGAGTGATTTGAGTTCTTCAGGGTATATTCCCAGTAGGGGGATTGCAGGGTCATATGGGAGGTCGATATTTAGGGCTTTTAGAAATCTCCATACTGTTTTCCACAGAGGTTGCATTAGTTTACACTCCCATCAACAGTGTAGAAGTGTTCCCTTTTCGCCACACCCTCTCCAGCAACTGTTATTTTTTGAGTTATTGATAACTGCCATTCTGACTGGAGTTACAAAACCTGCAAGATATATATATTATTATATTTAAGATGTGTGTGTCTGTGTGTGTGTGTGTAGGCAACAAAAATGGGAAAAAGAGTACATAAATTCAAATTTAAAATGCATGTTTATTAAAAGACACTATAAATGGGGTGAAAAGGAAATTTGTTAAACAGAAGAAATGTTTGCATGTCTTATATCTGATGAATTAATATCAAGACTATACAAAGAACAACACAACAACAATGAAAACAACATGATATGTCTGTGTCAGATTGTATTAGTTCTATGTTTGATCATTTTTGTACTGAAAATAAAAACTCTTGAAGGAGTATTGGGAGCAGGCAGGTGGAAGAAGAAATGGATCTGTATCTGGGAAGGTGGGCAAGGGGTGGGGCTGGTTGGGCTGTTCTCAAGAGCTGGTCTGATCCTGGACCTCAGGGCTTTCTAAGTGTTTTAGACTGTGAGACTTTTAGAACTTAAACATGTTTCCTTTTCTCTTCATAATTTTCCCAGGATGGGTTCTTGACCCTAAACAGGGTGAGGTTTCTGTGTGGGGCTGACCTGGCTGAAAATTTCTAGAGAAACTTCTGTGGATCCTCCAATTCTGAAAGAGCTTCCCTCACTCAGGAGCTGGGGACAGAAGTGACAGTAGAGTCACAGGCACAAGCAAGACAAGAACAAAGTGAACTTGGCTGAGCTGGACTGGTGAGTGTGGGGTGTTGGGAGGGTGTCTCATTTCTCACAGAACTTCAGCAAGAACTAGGCTGCCAGATGAAAATTCAGGACTGGTTGGGAGCCTGAGTATTGAGAACCATTCGTCATCACTGTTCAAGGCTGCTCCTGGGAACTGTTGGTTCTGTTGTCATCACAGCAACCACATTGCTGATACTCCAAGGCGAGGCATTTATTACCCTCCCTCTGATCAGAACACCAGGCACAGGATAAGTTGAGAGATGTGTTAGGGCCTGAGGTCATAGCCCACAGGAGACTGGGTGCCAGAGAAAGGGACACCCTGTGACATCCAGGCACCAGGAGCAATTCTTCTCTGCATCAGACAGGATAATCTAAGTCATAACAGGTAACAGCCCAAATCATTGACTTACAACCACAAAGGCTGAATCCACCTCATGTGGCATGTCCACGACAAGGGCTGGTGTTATCCTCTGAGTGCTCATTTATACTCCCTTCCTAGGGTTAATAGAGAATCAATATTTGGAATAATGCTGGTCATTGTGGCAGAAAGAATAATGAGAGGGACAAGGTGAGCTGTGGAACTTAACCTACTCTCTAGAGGTTGTATAGGCGTTCCTAATTGTATTTTATCTTCAAAGCAAGACAGCTGCCCAAGGCACACATTAAGGGGAAGGGTATTTTTTATATTTTAATGATATGGGTGTATAATTCAGGGTCAGGTATACAAATGGTCATTGTACAGGTAAAGTTTGGGTCTCCCTTTTTTCCCCACTTTGGTTGATTTGAGATCAGGTACCCTTACTGATGTGGTATGGCCACTCTCCCTCCCCTGGCAGTTTTCCGCTGCTGTAAATCCCTTTCTTACAGTATTATGATAAATGTTCAAGGTCTGCTTATGAGTGAGAACGTTTGGTACTCAGTTCTTTGTTTCTGAGTTAGATCACTGACTATAATAGACTCTAACTCCATCCAAGTTGCTTTGCAGTCCATCATTTTCTCCTTCTTTTTGCCTGCATAATATTCCATTGTGTATATGTACCCCAATTTTTTAATCCATTCCTCCTTTGATGGGCAGCTAGATTGGCTCCATGTTTTTAATATTGTGAATAGTGCTGCAGTAAACATGTGTGTGCAAGTATCTAAATGATAGAATGACTTGAGTTCCTTCGGGTATGTTCCCAAAAGGGGGATTGCTGGGTCATGTGGACTGGACTGTTGATTTTTAGGGTTTTTTTTTAGGAATCAGCTCACTGTTTTACACAGTGAGCTGTTCACACTCCCACCAATGGTGTAGAAGTGTTCCTTTCCCCTACATCCTCTCCAACATTTACTGTTTTTTTAAATTTTTGTTAATGGCCATCCTGACTGGAGTAAGGTGGTATCTCAGTGTAGTTTTCAATTTGCATTTATGTGAAAGGGGTTATAATCTGCCACTGCAAAGGAATTGGATATTGGTAAACAGTGTCACAGTCACACACTCCTGGGGCAGAGGCCCACACCTTCATGATTGTTCAGCACAGAGATGTGTGTAAGCACCAACAGTCGGCAACAAGTCTGACTTCCAGTGTCAAGTGTGGAAAAATCAATCATGATACATACAAATGAACCTCCCTAGAGTCGTCACACAGCTGCTATCAGGAGGTTCTCCTAGGCATGGTTTAAAGCCTTCCAGGGCTGGCTTTCTTCTCTGTGGTCCACTTCATGCCCAGGGAACAAACACTCCCCTAACCTTCCCCACAGCTGCGCACCATGTAGAGGAAGCTCTCAGTGTAACCAATCTCCTCCTCATCTGACCAACTCCTGCTAGAGTCCCACTTATTGTACATTGTTCAGGCATCTGACCATTGTAACCCCAACATTCAGGGTTCTGACTTGACTCCTATGGCTGGCCTTGAGTTTCCTTTAGGGAATTTTAGAATAAAAGGATGGTTGTGGAAGAGTTTCTTCATTAAAATCAGCCCCTCCCTTTGTCTCCCAGCCACTCCACAGGCCCTGAGTCTTTAAAGTCATCTGAAACCATTTCCTTGGGAGAGGGTTAGAGGGGACCAGGCTAGGGTGTCCATGTGTCTTGTGAGGACGCAGCTGCAGAGCCCAGTGAATAGTGAACTGACAACACAGGGTCAGGATCAGGCTGTGATCATGCACCCACCCCTCAGGGATGGGCCAAGGTACCCAATGCCACGACAAAGTCAGCAGACCCTCTGAGTCATTCCACTTCTTTCCTGCCTTTGTCTGTTTCCTCCTCCCCAGGGGGACCTTGTGAAGATGTGATTGTGTTTATTTTTGTGCACAGAGCTCCTACATCATGATGCACCTGCCCAGCTCACTTTTCTGTTTTGTGGAAAGTCCTGAGAACTCACCCTCCCCAAAGGAGATTCCCTGATAGACACCAGAGTCAGAGAGCCCAGCATGGTGACAGCAAAGCCACCAGCACTGCAGACTCTGCCAGAAATGCCTCCTTCCCTGCCCTCCACTCAAGCAGTGGCCCCTTTCCAGTCTGTCATGCTCTGTCCTGGAAACCCTAGGCTGTCAGGCTGTTTCTCCCCTTGCCTCCAGCAACAAGTAGACCCTGAAATTGGTCTCTGCCTAGCTGAGAGTCCTGGGCCTCTCTGTCTCTCACATGATTATTATGGGCCCATGGCTGAAGCCCTTCTGTGAGAGGACCAAGGAGACCCTCTCCATCTGCCAGATTCAAGACACTGATTTCAAAAGTCTGTGGTTCCCTGGGCCAAAGGCCAAAATTTAGCAACCTCTGGAGATGCCTGAGTCTGGAGATATGAGGATAATAGAAGGATTGTTCATGAGAAATGAGTAGAGATTATAAAAGTGAATCATGTTACATGCATTCATTGTTAACTGAAATATTTCTTGGGGTTAACCATGATAGAGAAACTCTGATTTTGAAGATTAGAGCACAGAACCAATGTCAGAAAAAGGAACCAAACCCCAGACTGTGTCACCTGGGATAGATGTCTAATGAGATGCAGGATGGCCAGTTAGGTTAGAATTACAGATACACAATATTGCCCAGGACACACTTATAAATAGTAAAACTGCACACATTGCTGTTCATGTGAATTCAAATTTGACTGATCTGTAGTATTTACATTTGCTAAATTCGGGAATTTTACCCTCAGCCCATGTGCATCTCATTTGTGTTCAAGGTCCAATGCCTGGGAGGTAACAACATAGCTGTTTGGTCAAATTCTGAGGACTTAAAAAATTGCAGACAATAGTAAGTTTGCAGTTGTACTAAGTAAAAAATAATGTGGAGGCACAGATGGAACAGACCTTCGTGTTTGGACGCAGAGACCCTCTCCAGGAGGAAATAAGAATATCAGCATATTTAGTTACTTCTGCTGAGAAGAATCAGAGATCAGGAGAGGGGATGCAGGAGGGGAAGTGTTTTCATATTAATATATTCCAAACTGGACTCATATTCAACTATAACCATTTAAAATTATAAAGCAAAAATTATTATCATAATACTACAAGAAAAGGATTGGCAATAGTGGGAAACTGCCGGGTGATAGGGAGGCAGGATTGGCAGTAGTAGGAAACTTCCAGATATGGGGACACACTTCATCAGAAAGAATATCTGCACAATGAAAATTTGAATACCTAACCCTGAATTGTATCCCACATCTTTAAAATAAACAAATAAATAAATTAAAGAGAAAGATAAAATAAAAATAGAAAGTAATTTTAAAACATGTCCAGCAGAGTTAAAGATGAGTAAATGATAGCATGAGATGCAGCAGAGCTGAGCACCAACAGCACAGGAGAACAGGGCCTGGAGGACTCAGAACTTTAGGGCTCAATAAAATATATTGATTTCTTTTAAAATTAACAATAACAACAAAAGACTAACTCACCCTGTTATATCAATTTCTACCTGTAGACTCAGAAAATAGAGTTTATTGACACACTACTAAAGGAAAGGGTCATGAAGGCAAAAGTGCTCCAGAGCCACAACAGATGTGCTGTGTCCTGTGTAGGATCAAGTGAAATTCAGCAACAACATGGAAGGTTTCAGAAGGAGCACAAAGTGAAGGAAGCCAGACCACAGGGTGTACACTGTACGATTTCACACACAAATCTTAGAACATAAACCACATACAACAGGCACAGACCATGGATCAGGAGTTGTCTGAGAGGGAGCAGTGAGGAGGGATGGAAGGAAGATTTTACAAGGGCACTAGAAGACTTTTAGGTGAGGAGTGTTGTCACTGACTTGATTGTGATGACATTTTCAAGACTGTGCAAACACACAAAACTGAACACTCTCAATATTGGTGATTTATTGTATGTCAACTATTTCTCAGTATGAAGTTTATATAAGTAATAGGCTGAAAGAAAAGAACAGAGATACACACTGAGGACCCATGAGAGAAGACACCACTCTGGAAACTCCTGGAAAAAGGGACAGGGTAATGATGGAGATGCAGGTTCTCCCTCAGAGGTGTGTCTGAAATGACACAGCTGGACCTGCCACTCTCAGCCCTGGGTTTCAGAGGAAAGGCCCTGCATCCCAAGATGCCGGGATCAGGAGGCCCTGTTTTCTGAAAACCCTTTTCCTAGGAAGGGGCTGCTATGAGTGAGTCTGAGAACAGAAGGGGAAAGGGAGCCTCCACTCTCAGACAGGGCCCATGGATACCCTGGGTCCATGGGAATAGCGGCAGCTGAAGCCACAGGCTGAGCCTGAGCAGCAGCTGCCAGGTGCTTGCTCTCCTGGAAGAGAAGGAACAGTGTTCTTGGCTCACTTCCCTGTGGGCCTGGAGCACTGTTCCAGCATGGAGGTTGCTTTCATGAAAGTGGCAGTGACAATCAGCCTCATCTTTAGGCCAGAGTCCAGTGATGGCCAGGGATGCTGGAGTGTCAAACTTGGAGCCAGAGAATCCATCAAGGATCCCCGGGGGGCAATTCTTATCAGCATAGATGAGGAGTTTGGGGAATGCTCCTGGGAGTTGCTGGTACCAGTGAACACTTTAGCCGCCTTTGTTGTAGCTGCTCCCCATGCAGGAGAGGGTGACCCCCTGCCTCAGGAGCACAGACACTGAAGGCAAGAGTCACCACTGTTTTCTCAAAGGTGAATCTCCTCGTGACACACTTGGCTCTTCATTGGTCAGGACTGAGTCTGTGTCTCTATATAAAATTCACTTAGATCAGGATCAAGTCCAGAGCAGTGATCGGACCCCATGGAATCATTCTAGTCTGTGGGGAACACTGGGTCCTTTCCTCTTATGTGACTCTTCCCTGGTGTTCAGAGTTCCCATTCCTCTGTGGATCCCACAGCACTGAAGAGAAGAGGAGTCCCTTTCTTGGGAGGGGAGGTTATGGTGAGAAGTCTTGGGAAATGTTTCCAGAGGGTTATTCTGATAAATCATTGTTCTCTGTCTAATTTCCAAGGTTTTGAAATAACAGTCAGCAAAATACTGTGACCAATGATTATTTCCCAGGAAACTTCCTCCAAGTTCAGAATACAGGTCTGCAGGGGGCATATCAAATGACCTTGCAGGATTTTTCTTAAGACCGATGATGACACACATGCTCAGCATTTTCAGATGGAAATACGGAAAAACATAAATTGTGTTCATCAGTGTCTGATCCCAGTTGAACCTGATAATGATCACTATTAGGAAGAATCTCTCCAAATAGAATGTTTAGGGAAAGCATAAGTCTATGGTTCATAATCTGTAATGAGAGATGTGGGAGTAGTTAATTTGAAAGAAATTATTAATATTTGATTTTTAATCAAGTATACAATGTATTAAAAATTAACGTATACAATAAAAAAAGACCCCATGAATTTTTTTTTAAATAAAACAAACTATGCCTATGACTGCAAGAGTTCTGGCATTATGTGCCCTAGACTCCTAACTAATTTTTGGCTTTGGAGTCACATGCGGGTGGAGAAGAACAGGATTGCTGCGTTGGCATTTGTATGGGCGAGGGTATAACTAAGCAGTTGCAGTGCTATGAGATTTAAATAAAATCTTTACAAAAAGAAATGGCAATATGTAATATAACTATTTAAATAAAACCAGCCCATATTTTATTGGAAATAAAATGAAATATGCTATGTTTTGGGTTTGCATTTCAAAGGTGTCATTATTTAAAATGTTCTTTATTTGTAAAACATTTTCTTTTGCATTATTTGTATAGTGAGTTTTTTAAGTGCTTATAAAACAATACAGACAATATTAAATTTTATGCATTATAATGTAGAAACACATTTTTACAGCTGTTCTTGCATTCTATATTTTCTTGTAATTTCTTCCTCTTTGGTGATGCATACATGTTTAATGTGAATTTTGTTGCTGTTGTTTTGGTTTTTTATTTCTGCCTTTGATACATCATGCAAATGGTAACTCTCATTGTGTCTGAATTGTTTTTCCAAAACAAACAAATAAAAAACCTTCATAGTAAACTTTATTTCCTAAGCTGGATATAAAAAAAGAAATAGGATTCTACTCACCAGAAAAATAAAGGCAGAAGATCACCTGCAACCTTTGGTTTGTGCAAAGATACTGGATGTATGTTAACATAAGCAGTAGGAGGTGGGAATTCAGGTCTTAGCCCCAGGTACAATGAGGTTAAGCTGCTACCACAGCCAGGGGACCCAGAGGGAGCAGGGGTGGGGAGCGGTGTCTGGCCTAGTCTCCAGCACCCCCACCCTCACTCCCTTCAACCCAGGCAGAAGGGCAACCTGTGACCCCAGACAAACAGTAATTAATAATAGAAAATAACAAGGAGCCCCAGATAATGTTGCATGGGTAGAAGGTGCAGCCCATCAGATCTGGAAGGGGAGGGGTCATCAGATGGGGGAAAAAAAGGTGGGATTGGGGGGATGCCACAAGGATCTTGCACCCATGGTGACCATGGCGCACTGAACTGGTGGCACAGATCCTTCAGGGATCGCAGTAGGCACTGATCTCGCCTCCACGTGATACTCCAGAAGGGAAGGAGGCAGTGGATGTGTCAGGGCTGTCCCACAAGAGGGAGCCATGACTGGAAGTGCACGTGAGGTTCCTGGGATATGAAAACAGGTTCGCAGAAGACAAGAAAGCAGTTCCCTGTGCCACTGTAGCACACTAGGAAGGTTCCCATGGGCTCTGCGCACAGCCACTGCTACACTTGATGCTCACTCAGGGTCCCCAGTGGGCAGAGAGGGAAAAAAAAGCAACACAGGTCCAGGGACAAGAAGGAGGAATAGAACAGGGGAAAGTCCCAGTTGTCATTGGGCTCTTCTGCCCTGGAGATTGCATTGTCAGTTGCTACTTGATCATATGTTACTATCCTACATGAGGGACCAGTTGGAAGCATAAAGCATAATTAGGGGGTGCGCTGATGAGAGAGACAGAGGAAGTAAGCAGGAGTCTCCAGGTGGGTCTGGGATGATAAGAACCAGGAGGTAATAAGGGCAGAGCGCACTAGACTGACCCAATGCTAAGGAAAGAGGGCTGAGCCAAGTCAGCTCAGCTACTTTAAGTCTCAGTGGGCTCATCTAGAAAATGAACTTTTCCTTTTGTTAATCCCCTCCTGGTGAGTGGAGGCTAAGTGGGGGTAGAGTGCAGCCTCTAGGAAGCACAGAGACAGGCCCATGGAGAGAGGTGTCTGAAATTAGCTTGCTCTGACTCTGGCCACTCGTTCCTGGCTTGACACTGAATGCTGCCTCTTGCTGATCAGACTGGCATTTGTGCTTGGTGAGCTGTGTCCTTTTACCCCACCATTAATGAACAAGATTTCCTCAGGCTGATAAATGTTTCCCACACAGGATGAGACTGCCCATGTTCCCTCCCTGCCCACAGGTGTTGTTCTCATTGTGTGCCCCTTAGCTCTCAGGCTGTGGGCAGAGATAAGAGAAGGCCCTCATTAGACTCTCCCACTTCGGCTTCATCCTGGGTTCAGTACAATATGGCCAGTGAAGAGAGAGGAAGGTCTTATTCTAGTAAACAATTTCTGAGTACATACCGTTTGTTGGGTGATTTTCATCAGTGGGTACAACAGTCTGAAAGAAACAATCTTGTCCCTGCCTCTGGGAGCTAACCCTGATGGGGACATGAGTATACAATTCATCCAGGGGCCTCCTTTCCTCATCTTTACCATTGAAGGCTTGGAGCTGTGGGGGTTGAAGGATAGGTTGGTAGAATCAGTGACTGAAGAATCCAGGAAAATGAACTCAATGAGTCCAAGGAGCTTGCTAATGATGACTGTGGGGTCATGGTTTGCAGAGGGTTGGGGCTGGCAGGGAAGGTAGGCTGAAGCCTTTCTTAGAGGATGTGATGTAAACAACATGAGAAAACTGAAGGGGGAAATAAACTATCCTTCAGAAAAGACTGAATGAGAAGTATAAGATAGAGAAAGTCCACAATCTATATGCTTTCTCTGAATACTTCATATCAATGAAATCTTGTTATTTTGTAGATTTCTGTGAGAGGAGAAGATGAAAATAAAGTTTTTGGTTTTATTAGCCTGCAGAATAACAGCCAGGTTATCTCCATCTCAGATTATTTGCTTTGAAGTTCCCTTTCTTTTAGATTGTAGATCGCATGTTTTTAAAATTCTCATTGTTCAAGTTTTACACTCTTACTAATCTTATTAAAATGTCAGTTGAATAAAATTTCAGACACATGTTCATTCTACATTTTATGAGAGTGATGTGCTTATCATTATAAAAATTACTCCCCCACAACCACTTTGTGGCTTATCTACTTAGATGTTCACAGAGATATACCTGCCTTGTCTATTTACACTATTGGGTGTGAACAGTTTCCTCTGTTTCATCTGAGGGGATTCTCTTCTTACATTCTAGAGTGAATCCTAAGAGGTGCAACAGATTTCCTTCTGTGGATCCTGTTGTCTAGCGATCCCTGCCCTTCATAGAACATTGGGGTGTAGATGAATATTTGGAGTTATCAGCCTTTAGGTGATAACTACGCTGGGAAAAGAGATGAGAACCCAAGAGTGTGTTATCTGAGTCAGTAAACGACCTTAGGCCTGAAGATATACTGTATTGTTGGGTTGTCACAGAGTAATCCATATAAGGAGCAGAGAATGAGAGTTTAAGGTAGGGGAACACAAGAGGGTCAATTTAGGGCTCTAATAATTGACTCTGTGCCCTGAAGGGGAAGAATTAGGTTGGCCATTATCCTAGCACCCCAGACACAGAAGAGGAGACTGAGACAGCACCAATGGGCCCAAGATCCTGTGAGTTGGAAAAGCTCATCAGATACATAGAGGTGACCTGGCAAGCAGTTGTAGTAGCAGAATGGGATCTCACATGGCACCTGTGGCCAGAGGGAGGACTGCTGGTGCTGAGGCCCTGGGTTTTCTCCTCACCTAAGTAGGAACAGTGAAGGACAAATGTCCAGGAGACAGTGGTCAGTTGCACTGCTTTCTCTCCTTGCATATTCCCTGTCTTCCTCATTCGCTCTGGGAAGTGAAGGTCATTAGGAACATATTTTCCTGCTTTCATCGCTCTGAGAAGTGAAGGTCATTAGGAACATATTTTCCTGCTTCTATCTCCTGAGACAATTGAATTTCAGATCGATGTCTCATGGGTATGAATAGGTATGATTTGTCCTGGGACTGATCTGTTACAGGGACATTAGAAATGTCAGAGAATCAAAACTGTAGCTTTTTGAGACGGGAACTACCTTGGTACTCAGTGTAACCTGATCAACTTCCAATTCTCATGGTTAATGAACCAACATGAGCTAATGATGAAGTTGGAGGAAAGAGTGATGTACATCGGGAGACCATTGAGGCAAAACACCTATCTTTTTTCTCTCCTTTCTGGATCATATATATCTCAGCCATGTATTTTGTGTTTATCTGACCTCAACACCAACTCCAGGGATTGGCAGTGTGTCTTGAAAACCAACCAGACAACCAATTCTGGTCACTATCATGGTGTCAAGGAAGATGGCATGAGTTATTTGGTCCTGCTGTCCTGAAGAACAGGGGTTCTTGATTAGGGAGAAAATGCCTCTGTCATTTGGTAGGGTTTAAAATATGAATGTGATGACTGGACCTGCAAAGGGATTTTTTCCCCCACATTGTTATCCAGCCCTGGCATAGAACTCATCATGGAGGAGGGAGGGAGATACCCTGAGAAGAGGACAGCATTCACCAGCCCTGACTATTGCTGTTTATTTTCAAAAGTGGCCATTCAGCTTCCTAACATTGCAGTTCAACCTCTGCACAAACTCTGACCTTACAGCAAGTGAAGCAAAACCATAGTGCATCTCTGGCCCTTATTCCTCTAAAAGAATTTTTCAAATCAGTGACCATGAGCCCCAGGCTGTAGGCTCCTGCATGATGTGTGATCCCTGTGCTGGGCTCAGCACTGACTCTCTGTTCAATTTCGTTCATGTGTATATACAGGGACTAACTAAATTTCTGTAAAGTATATTTTTTGAATGAACTTAATAACTAGTTAACACAAAATACTTATATTAGAGAGAACACAGACCTCTCCAGCATCTATTTCTGATGTAAACCATTGCAATGAGTTCTTTCTTCCTCCTTATCTCTGCAGTGTGGTGTTAGTCTTTCTTTGGTTGCATTCTGACACATTTTAATTTTCAAGTTGTTTTCATTATTTCTTCTACTAGACTCTGTCCTGGGACATAATTATCCCTTCACAACACCTGCTTCCTAGCACTGTCTTCCTGGGGATGATTCGGGTCAGGATGTGTTGACCCATATGCCTTGTTCTGCCAGGAAGAACTGCAGACTCCCTGCTGTGAGGCATCAGGTTCAATCTGGATCAGAGTCCATACTCTTCCGCTTGTTCAATCCTGTTGGCCTTTTTTCCTAATGCAGAAAAGGAGAGGTGTATCCAAGAAGGTGGGAGGTGCTCACATTTTGTGCTCCATGAAATAAATTCCTATGAATATTTAAACACATACCAGTTCCAGAGTCTCATCCCTGAGATTCCTATTAATTGTGATGAAAACTGAGGAATGCTGTGTTTTTCCAAAGATACATATTTCTAACATGTGGACAACACTGAAGTCTAAAGAATGAAGCTTGTCCTTCAAAATCCTGTTTTTTGACAATATTTGAAAATTCTGACAGATACAGGTAGGTCTTCACAGTACATGAGATGAGGGTCTCCTAGAGACATGCTTTTCTAGAACTTCTGATAAACAACCACGTTTGTTGAAGCTGATTATATATCTTGAAAATGTGAGATCTGAATTATCTTCCATCAACTAGATGGTGTCAATCCCATTGACTCAGCTGGCTGCAGTTTGCCACACTCTCACAGGTCTGGGAACCCAGTCCTTGTTTCTCCCCCTCCATATCCCATTCCTCAGCATCCTCCACCTCTGAGTCATGCAAACATGACCATTCTTCTCCACCTTGCATTCTACACCCTTGTCCAGGACTCCGCAGTCTGACATTTGTGTTTCAGCCAAACTCCGTCTGATCCTCACTTCCTTCAAGTTTATTTGATATGCAGCAGGCAGACTTCATAACCTTAATCATCAACACTACCCCAACAAACTCATCTCTCTTCCCTTTCCTGATACATAAAATTCCCAGTGATCTGTTTACTTATTTCTTCTCTCTTCCCCTAGATCACATCAACTTCTGGAGGAGAGGGATCTTCTGCTCTTCTCTACACTGTATCCTGAATGCTACAGCCACAACCAGACCCTAGCACATAGTAGGTGCTCAGTGATTGGGGTATGGACTTATTATCTCTCTATCATCGACTATCTTGAGTCAGACATAGCTGGACTCTGAGTCCCTAGCCCCCCTGACCTCTTTTTGTGAATTAAAATATGTCCATGCCATATTCTTCGGCTTGTAAATGAACCCCCACTGTGTCTGAAATTGGAGATTAGACATATAAGGAGTCAATAAAGGATAACTAGGTCATAAGATTGGGTCCCTAATCCAAAAGGACTGGTTTATTTTAAGAAAGTTGTACACAAACAGCACACAGACCTATAATTAGTTATGTTAAAACACAAAAAGAAGACAGCCATTTGCAAGCAAAAAAGAGAAGACAGAGTAGAAACCAAACCTGGTGAAACCTTCATCTGGTTCTTCCAGACTCCCAAACTGTGAAGATACCCAGTCTGGGGTGTTGCTGTGAAAGCCCCAGCTGACTAACTCAGCCCTCATGAACTCTTTCCCAGGGCAGCTGGGCCTGCCACCCAGAAATAACCACTCAATTTGAGAAAATCACGCAAGATGTTGTTGACAAAGAGAGTTGGAGGCAGATTTTGAGAAAGTGGGATATATTCTCTAGACAAATTACCCTGAAAGTCTTCCTAGTCCCCAGTTTCAGAAGAGCTACCTTGTGCAGAGTGGGGGCTGCCTGGCAGGTCCCATTGCTGGAAAATAACATGTTCTTGTCTCACTTACTCACTTTCCTGGAGCATTGTGTGAGCATTGAGGCCCTTGATGTAGGAATTGCAGTGATAATCAGTGTCCTCAGGCCAGAACCCAGTGATGGTTAGTAGGTTGAGGTTGAAACATGAGAATTGATCAGAGACTTCCAAGGACAAATTGCTATTACCATGAGGAGCTTGGGGGCCACTCCGGGAGCTGCTGATACCATTGCACAAAATACCCATCCCCAGTGCTGTTGCTGATTCCAGTGCAGGAGATGGTGACCCTCTGCCCTAGAGCCACAGACTCTGAGGGTGACTGAGTCATCATAGAATGAGCCCAGGTTCCTACATAAACTTGGTGATTCTGGATCCAAAGACAAGAGTAGAAAGCAAGATCTCATGGTTTTCCCAGGACTCTTCCCACAGTCCCATGTCTAGTCACCTGTGCAGTGAGCAAGGGGAATGAGAAGGAGAGGGGACCAGGCCATGATGGAAATTGTCCCGAGTACTGCCTTATGTGCCCACAGCTGAAGTAGAGCTTTCTCCAAGTTGCTCCCTTCCCCTCTTCATACTCTGAAAGGGGGAAGGTCTATTCATGAAAATATGAACCTGCAGTTGTCTAATGTCACTCTAGGCCATGAGTTAGGATTCTCTGCCTGAGGGTGTCATTGAGGCAGACAGAGATTGGGATGTGCAGTCCCAGGGTATGAGGAAGTCACAGCTGCTGTGAGCTCTGAGCAGAGCAGATGGCCGGTCCCTGCTCTTATAACCCTCATAACCCTAGACAATGAGTCCTAATTGCCACCTGGTGTCATGACCAGACACACCATTGTGTGATATGCTAAACATTCGAGTTTAATATTATTGTGGAAGTAAAGTAAAATGTAATTTTTGGTTTTCAAAAACAATCTAGTCCAGGGGATTTTCATAAAGATATTATATTTTGAAAAAAGGACTTGAAACTGTCCAAGACCAATCTTGAATAATGTAGAGACCTCTTCTTGAGAACACTGGGAATATATAATTTACAAAAATACTAAGATATCTTGTTGTTTGTTTATCTGGGAGTAGAAGGCATTGGAGAAACCATATGTGTGTGCAGTTACTAGGCCTGGTTACAGATCAGTACTCACTGGATACATACTGTCCTTCAGTTCTGTATATGCCAGAATGCATTGTATCACACCAACATATTGTGGACCTCAGTGGAGATTCATGAATTCAATCTCATGTCATCTGTCTGCTATGGGCAAAAATGTTTCAGATTTGTAGGTTGAGAGATACAGTGGATTTCAAAGCCAAGCAGGGAACCTGGGAAAAATTACATTTACTGTCTTTCAAATCAACTCACTTCAATCTCCTCAGATTCTGCTTTTACCTTGAGGTAGGATTATTTTCAGTTCACATTCATGAGGTTATAAAAGTAAAATAAATTATTTGTTTTATATACAAATATTAAAATTATTTCTCCCTCTGTCCAGTTAAGGTAGTGTCAGAGCTCTTTAATGGACAATTTCTTTTTTGAAAGAATTTAGAGAAATCCTTATGGTCTGCATTGTTTTAATCACTATTGTTATCATTGTAAAGATGTCACAAGGGGACAATGTGAACCTCCTCAGAGGTGACCAAGACCTGAAGCAAATGCAAATGTGTTATATTTAAAGGAACCTCAACTCCTGCCCATAGGCCTGTGCAAATGTTGGCGCCCATGCTTCCTTCCAAGGGACAAACACAGAATCCCTGACCACCCACATCTCCTGCTTAAGAGGGGAGCTGTTCTCTAGGCTGAGGCCCCAGAATTCCTTGTCTGTGACAGTGTCTAAGGGCTCAGATATGCAGAATGCACTACACTATACTGATTTTTCACCCAAGATTTTGAGAGTAGATAAAAAGAACTGCAGGGAATCCTACATCACTTGAGGGCCCAGGGGTTGCTGCAAAATCCACACAGTGACCTGGATTCCTTTCCTCTTTCTCCTGTACACTCCTCATTCACTGCTCAGATCAATGGAGATTTCTGCCCAGCCTTTAAATGAGTCCTTATGTTCTTTTTTAATTATTCCTAAAATGCATCTGTTTTCATTTCCATTTCTCTGACTGTGGTGACTCAGGGGCCCTCACTGGACTCTGTCGCATTCACCTGGGGCTTCAGCACTGGAGCAGTTATGAATGGTCATTAGTCATACTGGCTCTAGCAGGAGTTTGGCCAAGTCTTTGATTTATGACATAATGACAGATAGTCATAGACCCTTGGCAAGTTTTCAGGCTCCATCTTTGGGGACAAAGCCTCCCTCACCCTATCAAAGGCTCAACCTACAAATGAAGCTGAGTACTACTTTGGGCTGGCATATAAGGATAAAAACACAGTGGAAAATTCATATAAGGAGAGAAGACATAAACTGTGTCTTGCCTAGCTTGAGTATATGAATAAATTCATAAATTGAGGTTCACATGATCTGTGCCTCAACTCTCTAGACAGTCTAAATGAGAGAAAGGTGAAGACTCAAATGATTCTTAGACCACCTGAACACCAAAGTAAAGGAATTACAGCAAATGATTGCTGGAGCAGTTAAATCAGAGCCTAGTTATTTTATAATCCAGGATACATATTAAACACTGGGAAAGCAGCATGGGCTGAGTAAGTTCCTGGATTCCAGGTGTGGGAGGAACTTTCCAGTAAAAACATGTCACCTTCTTATTTTTTCTTTTTAATCACATGAACCAAAATTCTTTCCCCCTATGATTCTTTAGCTGGGATGATGCTGAATGCACTTCAACTATTAGGGTTCTAGAGGAATGGAAAGCATCACCCACATAAAGCTACCACCTGATTAAGCAGCATCTTCCCAGAGTCACCATGCAAACTGCTCTTGACTACTTCCTGCATTGTAATTGGCTCCTGGATCCTGGGTCCTTCTGCCTCATCTAGTTTACCAATACTTCCATTCTCCACAGGTGATTGTGGTCTAGAGGATGGTGGAGGGGGGTAATTATCAAATAGATAGTTTCTTTTTAAGATTATAAAAAAGCAACTCCACAAAATCTTTGCTAACAAAATTTCCATCTCCTCATCAATAAGAGACGGTGACAGTAAGAACTTTCACTTCAAGAAATGTAGTCTCAGCATTCTGAAAGTTCTCACTCTGGCATGGCCTAGAACTGGTGTAGAAGAGAAGCAAGAGAGAAGCTCAACCTTGGTTAGCCCAGGTACTGCTGTTTTTTTCCAGGGGCTCAGTTTCCTGCAGAGACATCATTAAGGAGATGGAGAACCCAGGATTATGCAGAAAAGCAAATAGAAAAATGAAGTGAAGAGCAGATGGTCTGAGAAGGACGTCAGGATAGGTGAGGAGCCAGATGTGATAAGAGGGGTGCAGTTGAAGAAGAGATTGTCCACTGTGACTCAGGGAAAGAACACAATGGGCCTAAGACAATGACAAAGAAGCAACATGCCAGGACCTGGGTCCTGTAACCGCAGAAAACCTGGGCCCGAACCTGCCCCTGAGGATCCCTGGGGAAGATTACATGACAACCAGTGTCATCTGTCCAGTGTTCACTGTCCTGGGCGCTGTCCCTCCCAAAGCCTCTGAGATGGCCAGATTTCATCCTTCCCTGGGGTCTCTTTCCTAGCTCCAACTCCCAGGGCCAAGTTCACTTTCCAGGCCCAGAGTGGGACTGTACAGATGAGTGGAAAGAAATAGATTTGCAATAAGGGATATGGGGGCTAAATTAGGAGATGTGGGTATTTGGTCCCCACAAGGTGTCCCAGCAAACAGAGTGCAGAAATGTTCCCCAAGCATGGACTCCTTCTTTCACCCTCCTCTGCTCTGTCTCCTCACAATGGCTCAGGCAGGTGATGACTCAGGGATGCTTGAGGGACCTGCATAACCCCAGGTTTCCATCCCAGGCAGTATCACCCCAAATAAGGACTATCTCTGAAACTGTAGGAGCACTTAATTCTATGTGCTCATGGTCGGGATAGAGGACACTGTCTTCATTTCTTGACAGGTGCTGATGGCCCCCATTAGAGCCCAACTGAGGAAGGAGAAGAATTAGGAACCAGGCGCCTACCCAGGGCTTACTTCTCTCCTCACTCTCAAAATTACACTCGGTTCCTTTCTTTTCCTTTCCCATTTACCTTCCCCTTCTCCTTCTCTTTCTCTTCCCTTTCCTCCCTCCCTCCCTCTTTCCGTTCCTTCCTTGCTTCCTTCCTTTCTTCCTTTCTTTCATTACCTATCTCTGCAATCTATGTCACTGAGAAACTGAGAGGAAGAGACAGCCCAGGCGGAAAGTTCAGGCCTGTGGGCAGGTCCAGGAAGTCTGGGACACAGGTTCTGGTTGGTCTGTCCCGGAGGGAGGAATAGGGAACAGCAACTGGTGCCCTGGAGGAGGCACTGCCCTGTCCCCAAGGAACTTCCTTTCCTGCTGCCCTCCAGGAGAGACTCCACAGGGAAGTCAAGCTCTCTGGACTCTCCTTTAAACTGAAAAGTGATCTGGGCACGTGAGTCCAGGAAGAGGAGGTTGTGGTGGAGACATGAGACTAAAGTAGATCGGGGCATGAACACCAGCCAGTTCCATCCTGTAAGGGTAGGAAACAAAATTATGGGTGTGCCTGGGCCTCTGGCAGCAGGGAAAGCTATGGTCTGTCCCTGAGGCCTGTGTTTTGGATCCCAGCTGGGAGCCTCCACCTGACCCTGGGCTGGAGTCCTCTAGCTCCTGCTCACTGGGGCCAGCAGCTATGTCCTCATAGCCCTCAGGAAGCCACAGAACAATCTAGCCCAGGTCCACTTTCTCTCAGGGTCAGTTTTCTAAGCAGGACTCAGAGTCAGGGCACAGGGTATGAGGTTTGACAGTCTAAGTGAGGGAGGGGACTAGTTTCCAGAACTGACACTATTGATCTCTTGTCATTGACAGTTGCTATGGCAGTGACATCATATAAACCAAATCAGAGCTCTGAATGTCCCAAGACTACCCTGCTGCCAGGAACCCCAGGCTACATTCAAGGTCCATCCAAAGCCAACTTCAACTACAGAACTGTGAGTGAAGTACATCCAGATAATTCCAACCCTTGACATTGAGTCAGTCCCAGCCAAGGAAGCGTCTCTGCTGAGGCTCTCTCAGAGAGGAAGTAAGCCATTTTTACTAACCCTCTCTGAATTACTAGCACATCATGAGCAAAAGAAAGTGGAGGTTTTATGCCACTCTTGAGGAGGTAGTTTTAGTTTGTTTGCTTGTTTGTATCTGCATAGTAATAAAATAGGGATAACGCCCTTGTAGGAAACTCAAAAGGTACAAAAGAAGGCACATGACATGTGTGTTTCCTTTTCTTACAACCTGTTCTTAAGCCGTCTAGGTTCTGCCTTTGAAAATAACTGTTAAATCTTCTGCATGCCCTTAGAGATTTATTAACTGAACATTTATATAGCAGTGACAATGTGACAACCTTTTTCTAAGGGCTTTACATGTACTTAGTTATTTATTCTTCATTTCCTGTGGAGAATCAGGTAGCAGAAGGACAGAAAGTTCTCTGCTTCATTAAGTTCTCTTCCCAAATGGGAAGTCCAAGCTGCTCCCACATCACATTTCTAACACTGGTGATTCAACAAACAGATACTTCTTTTAATTGTCTCTCATATCCTGTTCATTTTCTTACCCAACTGACACTTGGCAAGGTGAATCATTTTTATTGTTTCTCTCTCTTTCTCTCTCTCTCTTGGTCTCTCTCTCTCTCTCTCTCTGTCTCTGTCTCTCTCTCTCTTGCTCTCTCATGTGTGTGTATGTGTTTATGTATTTTCCATCTAAAACAACACACTAGACATTTGGAGAATTGGCAATTACAGGCACTTTTACCATAGCTTAAAACATCATGAGTGGCACCGCTTTGATATGAACATGGCAGATCTCTTATGTTTAGACTAAAATTTCCATTTTTCTATGAATTTGGTGAATTGTCACTTCCCTTATTAAATATGAATTTCTTTTTTTTTGAGTCAGGGTCTTACTGTGTCACTTTGAGCTTGAGTGCAGTGGCATGATCACAGCCCATCACAGCCTTGACCTCCTCAGCTCAGGCAATCTTTCTGCCTCAGCCTTTCCAGTAGTTGGGACTAAAGATGTGCACCACCATTCCCAGTTAATTAAAAAAAATTATAGAAAAGAGGTCTCATCACTATGTTGCCCAGTTGTCTCAAATTCATGGGCTCAAGCAAACCTGGAGTTCTAGTCCTTACTTGAAAAAAATGTTATACCATCATTCAACAGTGACTGAGGTGCCTATGTAAGCACTATATTTTTGTCTTATGTAACAAATATTAATAAGTTGTCTGTGATTTTAGATGTTCAGGAGATATAAGGGGAGCTCCTCAATACATAGACCATTCTATTAATATTTTGGTATAGTAAAAGAGATAAAATGTGGTTGTCTCATCACTCAGACATTTTGTGAATTTCTCAGAGGAAGCATCCTTAAGATTAAGTTCAAGAAGACAAATAAGGATGTGGATCTCCTGGTGAAATAACAGAAGATAAATAGAAATGTCCTTTCTTTCTAATTCTGACCCTTTGTATCATTAGTTCCCATGTTAAGGTTCAGAATGCATGTATAAGCCTTGAAGTGCTTCAGTCTAAAGGCCCCAAACACTGTTCACCATTATAAAGTGTCCTCGGTGGTCACACAAAACAGTCTACCAGTATAAAGTGGCTTCAGTGATCATACACAACTGTAGAGTACAAGTTCATTTTTACACAAAAATTACCACAGACCTTAGCTTGAAAAGTACAATTGTACCCCGGTGTTCCTGGCCAGGTTACAGATTCCAGAAGTTGCAAGTCACAATTAGTAAATAGTTGGTTATACCTACAGTTCTGTAGGTACCCAGCCAAGAATAGAATATAAAATTGTTGCCGAATTTTAGTGTACTTGTTAATATTATCACCACACCCTCAAAAATGTTCAAAGCTTTTAAGCTAAAAACTCTAGACTAAGTTATAAATAAGAACTCAAGGTACCACTTGGGTATTAATTTGGTTTCCATCATTTGTTGCAACTCTTTTTGCACATGGTTAAAGACCCTTGGATCTCATCAGGGCCACTCCTCCATCATGAGGAGTCTCACTGCTAACTGGCTGGTGTGGCCCTGCACAGCTACCACCATAGTGGAAACACAAGCATGGCATAGAAAATGATGACAGGAGGGCAACATAGTATATGATTAGGGGTTATCTTAATTAACAGTATAACTATATTTCCAAATCTTATATAAATGATTGGATTTTTTTGAGTTGGAGTCTAACTCTGTTTCCCAGGCTGGGGTGCCATGGCATACTCACGGTCACCACAGCCTTGAACTGCTGAGTTCTGGCAATCCTTCCACCTCAGCCTTCCAAGTAGCTGGAACTACAGGCACGTGTCACCATGCCCGGCTAATTGTATGATTTATTGTAAAGAGTAGGGCTCACTAAGTTGTCCAGGCTGGTCTTGAACCCATGGGCTCAGGCAATACTCTCACTTTGGCCTCCCACAGCGCAAGGACTATAGGCATGAGCCACCACACCCAGCTGAGTAGATTTTGACATAAGAATACTGAATATTATATTTGACCTAAAACTGATTCCAGCCCTCTGATAAAAGTGTGCTTTAAATCAAGTATGGATCCTATACAACAGATAAATGCAGCAGCACATATGACTTCAATGGTCTTAGAAACTATTAAGAAGACTGACTATTGAGCTGTACTACAAAATGGGCAGAAGTAAATATGGAACTCTACCACTGTATCATAACACATAGTTTGAGACCATGTGTAGACTGACCATTCAATTCTGCATTAGGTGACCCTTAGCTGAAAAGATTAAAATTCTGTTTCTCATTTCTTTTCTGCTCATCTTTGTCATTCTTCTTCCACAAGTGACTATAGCATATTTCAAGTGAAAGAAAATTTCCATGTTAATACTATGAAGGTTTTGTGTAGTATATTATCATTCAGTCAGCCACGTGCAAGCCTGTCTGCCTACTCTGTCCCTCTCCTTCCTTGTTTCTCAATTTAATAAATATTCTGGTCTATTTACTCTGTGCTAGATTTTGTAAATACCACATATCAAATGAGATAGAGCCTTTATTCTGACACCTAATAAGTCAAACAGATTGAATATATCTGATAAAAATAAAAATGTTGTGAAAACTTAAGATATATATTTTTGTATATATAAATATATATGTGTAGTGTTTGGCTTTGTAGAAATCAAATAATAACCTGTCAGGTTTAAACATAAAATCACACCTGCACCCACATACAGTTTTTTAGAAATTTCTCAATTTCTATTTTTCTTGTTTCTCCATCTCTAAAGTTAATATGTACTTTAAACTGGATTGAACACTTTTTACCACTGCAGAAAATATTTTGAGTAATGTTTCTTAGCTTCACTAGAGTTGGTATAGATGACTCTGCAAGCTGGGCCTCTTTAAATAAAGCCATACTCT
This sequence comes from Tarsius wallacei, assembly GCA_963574415.1. Lineage (NCBI taxonomy): Eukaryota > Metazoa > Chordata > Mammalia > Primates > Tarsiidae > Tarsius > Tarsius wallacei. The sequence continues at coordinate 21,795 of CAUYQG010005762.1, forward strand.
CAGGTAATGTCTTCAGGGAGAGAAACACAAGAGTTCCTGTATCTTCTGAAGACAGGGACCCAAAAGGGTGTGCATACATACCACGGTTTTCAGAAACTACAACATGGAAATAATGGTTTTTTTCTTCCCATTATACTAGTTTACTATTTTTAAAATCTTCTATAATTTATTTCCATTACAAGAATTACATAGTAATAAATACAATTTAATATGTTGTTTACAAAGAAGTATGTTTCACAGAAAAATTGTCGTTTAATCAAGTGATAAATTTCATATAGGAGATGTTAAATGCAATACTAATATAAGTCCATGCTTATTTGATAGATGGTCTTGGAAATAAAGGGAACTTACAATTTAGATGAGTTTCAAAACATGTGGGTGGGATGATGAAACTCTTCTCTTGAACATTTGTGTTCATTTGATACCATATTGGTTTTAACCTGCTGTGTAGCTTCTGGTTGCCATTAGTATAAGGTCAAGGCCTCTATGCCTCATGTTTCTCTCCTTTGCCATCATTGTCCCCCAGGAGGAAGAAAGATGGCTTCTTAAACTAAAACCATATCTCTAGGGTAATCATGACCCAGCATCAGCTCAATCTATTCTTTTGAATAAACCATTTCCATACACAACATTAAGAAAAGCTCCCTGAGTGATTTATCACCACCAACCACCATGGCACTGATAGTTACTGATAGCATATCCTGAGTATCTTTCCAAGAAGACATTTGCCAAAGCAAATGAAAAAGAGAAAAATTGTGTGACAATCTTTATCTTATAAAGAAGTGTTGCTGCTGGGTGCAGTGGCTCATGCCTGTAACCCCAGCATTTTGGGAGGCAGAAGCAAGAAGACTGTCTGAGCCCAGAGTTTTGAGACACACCTGTACAACATGGCTATATCTCATCTCTACATTGGAAAGAAAAAGAAAAAAGAAATTATCTGGGAGTTGTGGCATGTGTCTGTAGTTCCAGCTACTTCGAATGCTGATATAGAAGGATTGCTTGAACACAGCAGCAGATCAAGGATGCATTAGCCTTTGAATGCGCCACTGTCCTCCAGTCTGGGTGATGGAATGAGATTCCAACTCAATAAAAAAAATAATAATAACAATAATAATGTGTGCCTTTTCTGATTCCTTTCCCTCTCAATTAACTTACATAAATCTAACAGTGTAAATTTTTTTAGCATACAGTTCTCTTGGTGGAGATGGTATTGAGTGAGAGACTCTTTCCAATTGATACATGTCACACAGAACATTGTTAAATGAGGATGTCCATTACAAACTGTAACAAAGAGGCATTTCCCTCAGCAACCAGTTTTCTTCCTTGGGTAAGTATTGTGCATTTGCTAATCTAAATCAATGTTAAAGGGTAAATTCTACAGAACTTTTCTAAAGAATGGATTCTAAATTGTATCCAAAGAGTGAACTCTGGAGAGTATAAGTGATGAAAAAGACTCCCCAGGTGGGACACAGCTTTCCAGTTTTATGTTTCTCACAAGTGTTCCTTGTGCTAGCATTTGTAGACTTTGACCTTTGACTCAACCATTGCACCCTTCTGGTTTTTTAAGCTTATTTTGAAAATAACTGATTTGTGTGAAGTACACACAGTGATCTGATCCTCATAGCTGTTCCTTTTATATAATTGTAGATATCATGAGCTTCATATGAGAGTGATACATACCCTGAAATAATTCACCTGCTTAGGAGCAAACTTGTTGGCTTTAGAAATCCAATTCTGGGTTCTTGTTGGAATGACTTGCAGGGAATCTCATGGGAGAAAAAATATTTTCCATATATGGAACTATGGCGAGGAAGACTACAGGAATATCTGTGAACCTAGGGGAAATGACAGGGAATCTTGTGTGAGCCAGCAGTGTGGCTTCCATTGGAGAAGGGGGATGGATGAACTATTCTCTCTGATGACTTATTCTGATGTTTGTATTTCTAAACTGCAAAAAGATTCTCAGGAATCTTTGGGTTATACTTGCTGCATGGGCTGCTGATGGAGGGTTTATGAAATCACAAAAAAATATGGGGGAAGTTTTTTTTTTTTCTTTTGAAAGTTAAATTTTATAATGGTTAGAAGTATTATGTCTATGGGCTTTGAGTGTGGTGTATTTGTGATTACATTTCTTGCTTTGTTATCTAAAGATAATGGCCCAGATCACCTGCTCTGGTTTGCCTCTACCATTGCCAAACTACACAGTCTTTGGTTCCTGGGAGTTATGTACACGAGGTTTAGATTTGGTTTTGAGTATTACCTTTTGATGGATGGAATGTGTGGGACACACCTCTCTCACAGGCACACACTTGAACTTTAAACAAAGTTCTTCTAGTGCGTGTCCAAAGGTATAGAAGAAATTACTCTATGAGATTTTTATTTCTTAGAACAGCATATTCATTTTTCTGTCCTCACTGTTTACTTCTGTTTTATATGATTCTCTGAGAGGTAGGTGGCAGAATAAATAGTTACTCTGACTCACTGGTGAAACTCCAGTGACCTGGAACAGGAAAGAAGAGGCACAACCTTGAATAATTTTCCAGTTTCTACTCTTTGCCCAATCACAGATTCTGGGATGAGGTTTCTTACCAAGTTTTCTAATTTTTCTCTTTATTTGCTTCAATTTTTTTTTATTTTAAAGATGTGCGGTACAATTGAGGGTTAGGTATGCACATGGTCATTGTACAGGTAAAATTTGGGCCTGCAGAGAAACATTTTTTAAAAAAGTTTTATTATAAAGATGTTGGGTACATATTAGATTTAGGTATGTAAACGCTGATAATGTAGGTACCCTTGTTGATGAGGTATGCCCCTCCCTCCCCTAGCAGTATCACTCAACTGCCAATCACACCCTCTCTCCCCTGACAGCTTCCCACTACTGCCAATTGCTTTCTTATAGCATTACAATTGTCCAAGGTCTGTTTATGAGTGAGAACTATGAAACTCTGTTCTTTGTTTCTGTGATAAATCACTGAGTATGATCGACTCCAAACACATCCAAGTTGCTGCAAAGTCTGTATATTTGTCCTTCTTTACGGCTGCATAATATTCCATTGGCTATATTTTTATAGCTACATTTTTTTTTATCCAGTTCAGCTTCAATGTGCAACATGATTTGTTCCATGTTTTTGCTATTGTGCATAGAGCAGGTATCTTTTTTGTAGAATGATTTGAGTTCCTTTGGGTATAATCCCAATAGGGGAATTGCTGAGTCATATGGAAGTCCAATTTCTAGTTCTTTTAGGAATCGCCACACTGTCTTCCAAAGAGGCTGCACCAGTTTGCATTCCCACCAGCAGTGTAGAAGTGTTCCTTTTTCTCCACATCCATGCCAGCATCTATTGTTGTTTGTTTTATTAATGATGGCTATTCTTACAGGGGTTAGGAGGTATCGCTATGTGGCTTTGATTTGCATTTCTCTGATGATGAGTGAGGCTGAGTACTTTTTCATGTGTCTGTTGGCTGTCCGTATATCTTCTTTTGAGAAGCGTCTATTCATGTATTTTGCCCACTTTTGAAAGGGACCGTTTGTTTTTTTCCTTTTGGCACATTTGTGTTCCTTGTAGATACTAGATGTTAGGCCCTTGTCAGATAAACAGTTAGCAAATATATTTTCCCATTCTGTGTGCTGCCTTCTTTCTCTCTTGATGTTTTCTTTTGCTTTGCAGAAGCTCATTAACCTGATGAAGTCTGACATGCCTACTTAATTTCTTAAGGTATTGTCCTTTAGGGTTCTAAATAGAAATTGGTTCCCAGTTCCAATTTCCATAAGGTTGTCTCCTGGGTTTTCTACAATTCTTATACTTTGAGGTTTTACATTCAGGTCTTTGATCCATTTAGAGTTAATATTTGTGTATGATGATAGGTAGGGGTCCCGTTTCAATCTTCTGCATGTGGTCAGCCAGTTTTCCCAACACCATTTACTGAATAGGTTCTCCTCTCCCCAGTGGTTGTTGTTGGAAGTTTTGTCAAAGATGAGTTGGTTGAGGAATTGAAGCTTTGCTTCTAGAATCTCTATCTTGTTCCATTGGTCTATGTGCCTATTCTTGTAACGATACCAGGCTGTTTTGATTACTGTAGCCTTATAGTAAAGTTTGAAATCTGGAAGAGGGATACCTCCTGCTTTGTTTATTTTGCTAAGGATTATTTTACTTATTCGTGGTCATTTACGTTTCCATATGATTTTCTGTATTGTCATTTCCAGGTCTGAGAAGAATGATGTTGGTAGCTTAATAGGTATTGCATTGAATCTGTAGACTGCCTTTGGAAGAATATACATCTTTTTTTTTTTTCCTTTTTTTTTATTGTGATATTGAGGGGTACATTTAAGGGTTAGGTACACAAATATGTCTCATTCAGGCACCCTTGTTTGTAAGAAGTGTCCCCCCATCCCCAGACAGGTATTTACTGCCATTAATTGCTTCCCCTATCCCT
>CAUYQG010005767.1:0-65552 GCA_963574415.1 Tarsius wallacei
TGGCAAGACCTCATCTCCACAATAAATCAAAAATTAGTTGGGCATGGTAGCGCGTGCCTGTAGTTCCAGCTACTTGGAAGCCTGAGGCGGAAGGATCGCCGGAGCCCAGCCAGGTCGAGGCTGTGGTGGCCGGGAGTGGCCGCCGCACTCCAGTCTGGGCAACTGGGTGAGACTCCAATTCAAAAAAAAAAAAAAAAAAAGGGCATAAAGTCTAAGTAGACACTTTTCAAAAGAAGACACAAATAGCCAACAGGCATATAAAAAATGCCCTACAGCCGGGCTCGGTGGCTCAGCCTGTAATCCCGCGCCTTTGGGAGGCTGAGGTGAGTGGATTGCCTGAGCCCACGGGTTCGAGACCCGCCTGAGCAAGCAAGACCTCATCTCTACAATAAATAAAAAAAAAAATTAGCCGGGCGAGGTAGCGCGCGGCTGTAGTTCCAGCTCCTTAAAAGGCTGAGGCGGAAGGATCGCCAGAGCCCAGCAGGTCGAGGCTGCGGTGGCTGGGAGCGGCCACTGCACTCCAGTCTGGGCGACAGAGTGAGACTCCAACTCAAAAAAAAAAAAATGCCCTACATCACTAATTATCAGGAAAATACAAATCAAAATCATAATGACATATCACATTACGTCAGTTAGAATGGCTATTACTAAAAGTAAAAAATATGGCAAATTGTTGGTGAGAATGTGGAGAAAGAGGAACACTTACACTCTTGGTGTGAATGTAAATTAGTGTAGCCCTTGTGGAAAATAGTATGGAGATTCCTCAAAAATTAAAACTAGAACTACTGTATAATGCAGCAATTTTACCACTTGGTGCATCTAGTCAAAAAAAAAAAAAATGAAATCAGTATGTTTAAAAATATCTGCACTCCTATGTTTATCCCAGCAATATTCACAATAAAAAAGATATGGAGTCAACCAAGTGACTACCAGTAGAAAAATGGGCAATAAAATGTGGTACATATACACAACGTAATGCTATTCAGACATTAAAAAAAGAAATCTTGCCATTTTCAACAATATGGAAGAACTTGGAGGACATTATACTAAGTGAAATAAGTCAGGTATAGAAAGACAAATACCACGTGATCTCACTCACATATGAAATCAAAGAAAGTTGACATTGTCAAAACAGAGAGTGGTATGGTAGCTATCAGAGGCTGAGGTGGTTAGGGGGTTAGTGGAAATGGGGAGATGTTGACCAAAGGATACATACATACAATTAGATAGGAGGAATAATATATCAAGGTAACTGTAGTTAATGGTAACATATAGTTTTCCTGAAAAATGTAATGAGAGTGGATGTTAAGTGCTCTCACCACAAAAATGATAACTATGTGAGGTTATACATTTGATCATTAGCTAGATTTAACAATTCTACAATGTACATTTACTTAAAAACATTATAGTGTACACGATAAAAAAATATACATTATCTGTTAATTAAAAATACCTAAGATGTGTTACAGATGTTGATGTTCACTAATAATGATATTTATGGAGTGTTTATCCCATATATGCGACTTTCTGAGTGGTGAGAAACCAAGTTGTAAATACATTTCATTTCATGTCTTCCCTTGTATGTAATTGTAATAAAAGATGTCTTAATTTCACCATTTCCCCCAGGGCCGGCAGAGTTTGAGTTCTGGGAATAATATTAGAACATCCATAATCAGTCACTATGGCTGACTCTTGAAGTGCTGTAGAAGATAGAATGACAGACTGTCAATTTGAAGACCTAGATTTTATGTCATTGGTCCCCCAAAATAAGTCTTCATATTAATTATAGAGGCAATATATACTGTTATAGTTTCAGAAGTTTTGGGGAAATAATTCTGTCAAAATATTTCTTTTAAACAGGCTCGCTTATTTCTAAAATTCTGCAATTAGACTATTATTATCTTGTCTTGAAATCCTATTTAGGGATTTCACATCAAATGCCACTAGTCATTTACACATCAGTGTGAATTAATTTATTAGATCCTTTCCTGAGAGCAGACTTTAACTAAAAGGAAGACAAATAGAAGAAGCATTCACTTGTGTAGCATGTAGGATACAAAAAGATGGGGGGAAGGAGTCAAGTATAATATATAATGGGAGAGAAACAGAAAGAGAAAGCGGGAGCACCATACTGGTATCAAAAGGGTGATTGTCATTATCCAAGTGTTCATCCTTCCTGGATTACCTTCTCTTTTTAGACACATCAAGACACAGGAAAAACACATGTTCTTAATATTCTTAAAAACTTGAAGGAGAAGGGGCACATTTTAAAAAATACATAATTTATTCTTATCATATAATGATTTTCCATCATATAGAAATGGTAAAAAGTAATCCATCTTTCTTTGGGCACAACTTATACAATGTGTTTTCTTTCAGATGAATGTAATGCTCTAAAGTGAGTTTTCTAAATCCAAATGGGTCTTTGTTCTACATATTGAAATGTTGTGACGTGACAGAGCATCCTCCTATGGAATCATGAGATTTCTGAAATCCCGGCCTGTGTCCTCTCTGAGTAGGGACTTCAAAGAACACAGTTTTGGTGACTTTTCCCACTGTGTCAATCTCCTGCACCTTTGCTGTATGTGGAGCTGTCTGAGAATAGATCACTGGTTCTGCTGAGCACCTCTCATCTCTCTGGTGACCTTAAGTCTTCCCCAGTAACTCAGCCCAAGGCTCATTCACCTCAGCTGGAGACACATGGCCCTGAACTATACATATGAGGTCCTAGATTTCCAATCTGCTTTCAAATGTTAAAAAAAATCTTAATAAAGGTTATTATATACAGAAACAAATACATTTCTGTTAATTCACTGACCAGAATATCAAAAGAAAGCAATAACCTTATTTTTATCCAAGTTAAAAGTTAAAAGAGAAGGAAACTAAGCTTGGGAAGGGAACTAAGCTTTTAGAAGTGTCAATAAGATTCCCTTTTCCTTTCCTTTCTTTTGCTTTGTCAAACAAAACAAAACAGAGCCCTCTCTACCTTGGCGTTTGAAACTACTCTACCTGGAGACAAATTACTAATACCTTTTAAAATATCTGTGCTCAAGGTAACACTCAAAAGTGTTTCAAAGGTGTCTGAACTTCAAGTTGAGCTATAAATGACATTCCTGAGTCAGGTATATCAGAAGGAGGGTATTAGAGGTCAAGATAACATCATGGAGTAACGTAACTATTTAGCAAAGAAAAAGAAAGAAGAAAGCAAATGTATGATCTTTGTTCAGATCCCATATTTTGCCCCTGTGAGAGAGTAAACTAACAAGCTCACAATTGTCATTTCATGTATTCAAGGTTTGAGAATCCTTCCAACTTTACTCCTGTTACCTGCCAACATCAGTTATAAAATCTTATTATAAAAATGCAGCTAAAAATTTACTATTTGACAATGTTCAACAAGTGCAAAGCATTCAACTGTCCATCATCCTGTCAAGCAGGACAATGATGGTAGATGATTCAGGACTTTGAGTATGATTCTGTTTGCATTCAGAAATATGCCGTGTGTTATAATGTCTAGACAAGAAGACACTTCAAAAGCTTTAAAAGTGAGGTTGTTGCTCATAAAATAGTTTTTCTATGCAATCTCTAACAATTTTAGTTAAACAGATGCATTGAGATCTGTATTTGTTTTTTGTTTTTTTTTTAGTTTTTTTAATAATGGAATTGTGAATTAATTAAAAATATATGAAATTTTAAAAAATTATTTTTAACTCTTTCTCTTCTACACAAAACATTGCCCTGCTGATTTATCTATGCAATATGTTTTAAATATTAAAAGTCACTGTATTTTAATATCTAAAGATATGGGAAAATAAGGCCAAACTATGTTTATTTTGACCTGTGATTCTGTTTTAGAGTTCCTGATTACTGCTTTTGGCACATGGTACTCTAACTGTTGGTTGCTCAGGAATCCACAGTATATCTATAGCGCTATTTTCAGGCAAGAAGAGCTGATTTCTAGGATTAATTCAGTTTCTATCCTAATTAACTTTCCCCTTTATGTATCATTTCCACTGGTTTACCTAGGAAGAAAAATGGTTTTATCGTCCCTCATCTATAAAAAGCTTGTGAAAAGAACCCTTTCTTGTGGGAAAAGAATTTGAATGGAAAACATGGACATACATATATCAGACCAAGGATTAAAAGATGAACATTATACATGAGGAAACATTATAAGAAGTTTTCACTATATTAGTTTTTCCAAGTCAATGTTCCAAGTCAGTCTTGGATTATGTGTGAAAAGTAAGAACGCTATACTGTAACAGGTGCTGGCAGGAAATTCCCATTAAAGCTTATGGAAGTTATGCCTGTAAAGTCTTGGCATCTGAGAAAATTCTCGCATAAGAATGCATTATGCATCAGATTTTTTTCTCACTAGAAAAACAATGTGAGTCTGTAACTGCTTAACAATATTACCAGTCACTATTTTGTTAACACCATCCCTTAGTGATGACTTCTTTGGTGACCTTGTGCTATATGTAAAGTATATATCAGCCTCCATTTCAATGCTGTGAATGTGCATTGTCTTCTGAAGACAACAATAGAGATATTGGTCTACCATCTGTCTGTCCTATTCAAAGCATAAACTTGAAAGTATTTTTTCCCCAGTAAAGTCACTGGATTTGTACTAATCCATCCACATTCCAAAAATGAACTCTTTGTATGAAACATGGCAAATGTTTATAAGATTTTGCTGGAGTTAGGAATACAGACTACAAAGTATCATGTAGTAATTAATGTAGGCTTTGAATCTATAGTATTGGTATATATATTGGAAAGCACTATCATTATAACTGGTTTACAGTGGGTGTGTAACAAACGTCATCTTTGTTTTTCTCATGTAAACTGTATCATATCTGTATGTCTGTATGTCCACATTTTCAAAGATTAATAGTATAATTCTTCAAGCATGAACTTTCTTACTTTAAAGTTAGCAAGTTAGACCTTTTTCTCTGATGAAGCTCAATTTTCCAGCCTAGCAATACTAGAGGTCAAAATATCCTTTTACTAAAGTTTGCCTGTTGGATACAACTGAAAAGACCTTTTACCTTATCCTAGAAATCTATTATTTACAAGGAATTTAATTTAGATCCAAATGTTAATTTGGATTTAAAATGCTAATCAAGAACTGAGATAAGAATTTAGATTGCACTGAATGCTAGAAAAAGCTCACTGAAAATGATAGAGAGACTGTATGTGTATAAGTATATATATATATATTTACACAGACACAGATGTATGCATTCATATTTATGTTTGTAGCTATACTATCAATTAGACATTATTAGTTTATATTTTATTGTATTTAAAAGTATAAACACTAATTTCTATAAAACTATAATCATATTGCATTTATAGTTTTAAGGGTGGCTTTCATATGACCCTAAATACATCTTTAGTAAAATGTCCTCAGTTAGGGTAATAATGCTACCTTCCAGGACAGAACAAACATACACACAGACATACACATGCGCGCGCACACACCCCAGCACCAACCCAGGCAATTTGCCAAAGTGTGGTCTCTGTGAAAAGGTTTTGCTTTAGGGCAATAGCAAACTAACTCACCACCCTGCTGCATTGTCCACTCCTCACCACATGATTCTTTGCTGTATCCTTAACTTCCCCTCCTACAGTGAGGGAACATTTCCTCGGACTGTTTTATTGCCAATACATTTTTACTTTGTACGATGAAATGAAACAAGGGACTGGTTTCATTAGAAGGAGAGGTAAACAGAGCATTAATTAAATTTGCTGATGATACTAAATTGGGAGGAACTGTGGACATCTGTGAGGACAAAAGAATCATACAAATGGACTTAAGGAGTTTAGAAATACGAGCAGGAAATAATAAAATGAGATTCAGCCTTAAATAATGCAAGCTAATACGTTGGGGAAAAGATAATCAGAAACATGGCTATTCAGTGGATGGTGGATGCCTGGAAAGTGATGATGGTGAAAGATACCTAGGGGGTGATAATAGGAAAAATTATACACAAACTTACAGGGAAGTAGGCACAATGTCTGGAGGTTTATATATAAAAAAGCATAATTTTTTCTACCAGAAAGTTGATAGTGCTATTCTTATGACACTGGTAGATCTCAAAAGCATCAAATTTGGTTTTAGTTAGTTGAATCTCTCAGATTTATGAAACAATTTAACATTATTTGTTGAGAGACTGGTTTCTCCCTATTAAAAAAGAGAAAATATGTTTTATCTGAAACTGATATTGGACACAGAGTCATTGCCCTATTTCTGTCCTATCCTATTACAAATTATTGTTAACATGGCATGCCATACAGTTATAGATATATATCATGCCACACAGCAAAAACAATCCCCTCCCCTGAAAAAAAAAACAAACCCTTACTTTCACTTTTAAGATAATTCCCCTATCTTCTGGATAATATGACTTCACATTATGTTTAAAGAGACACTTAATCATTGTTTCTTCTAGCAGGTTGCTGATTTTTCAGTCTATAGGCTTTGATTCTCTAAGGATAGATTCATGGATGGATAGATGAACAGAAAGTTTGGATAATATCCATCTTTTTATCCATTTAATCATCTATTATAAATTGATCCCCTACCATATGCCAGTACAGTGTGCTAAGCACTCTGGAGACAGAGGTTAACCATACACAATTCCTAGACTCAGGACCCACATTCTAGATGTGGGGAAACAGATAATGAAACCAACTATTACAGTTCCAGGCAATAAGGGCTATATCAGGGAACACAAAGCTGTCACTGGAACATGGTGGAGGGAAGACTTAATATAAGAGAAAATGGAGGGGTGGTTGTGGATATAAGTCAGAAAATTTTCCTTGGAGAAGTTGACCCTTGTGCCATTCACAAGAGGATCATTGTGAATTTGGCAGATGGACAAAAAGAGGTAGGGAACAGCATATGGAAGGAATAGGCCTTTGTAAACTTCATATAGTTGGTATTCCTGGAGCATCAAAAGCAGCTTATGAGGACATGAAGCTAAATAGTAGATAGAGGTCACATGCTTATCTTTTTATGGGGATAATTAGTGTGGAATTTTGTTTAACCTTATGAGATCAAGGAACCATTGGAGGGTTCTAAGAAGGGATAACACAATCCTATTTGTATTTAAGAGGGATCATTTAGGCAGCTTTGAGAAGCGTGACCTGGGCAGAAATGAGAACAAAGGGAATGACCTCATTAGGAGGTTTATCTCGAAAAGAATTATGTAGGGCCAGCCAAGACCATAGAAGGTGAAAGGAAGAACCAGATCCAAAAGATTATATGAAAATCAAGATCATGAAACTTCATGAATGATTGTGTCTGCCATGAGAGAGAAGAATCTAAGATGGTCAACATATTTCTTTTTACGGAAATGGGGAAAATAGGTTGTGATCTATTGACTGAGTTAAGAAATAAAAGAGGAGGAATATATTTGTTGGGGAGAATGATGAGTTCAGGTGAAAAAGATGAGTTTGAGGTGACAGGAAAATTCAAGAAAGGGTGTTTCTAGACTACATTTCCGAGTAGAAGAAAAAGTTTGAGGAGTTATTTGCATATAGGAGCTCTGAAGTCATTGAAGGAATCAATGAAACTTTAGGTATGATTGACATTACCCTGAATAGAATGAAATGTCAGAGCCAAGAATAAAATCCAGAGGAAATGTATGTTTCTTATGCTGTCAAACTCTAGGTCAAACACAAGCCCTCCAATAGTAGGCTTTGCAATGTCAAATACATGGCCAAATGCCTACCTTCAAAACAAAAGGGGGAATAAAAGAGCTTACTGCAGTGATGACAATTCCATCTGTTAGATGTTCTATGGTTCTATAGAAAGACTAAAAAGTTAAGTGAGCTCAAACTGTCAAAACTACAAAATATAATAAGAGCATCATTTATAAAACAAGAACGATAATAGTCTGATTTTAATGACACTGATATATCCAAAGTCTTTATAGAGCTTCTGATAGCATCAGCAGAGTCTAACCTTTTTCTGCTATGAAGTAAATTTGGAGAAGATGAAATTAATATCCAATAGCAAAATCATATATTCTGTTTTCATTAACTTCAAATTGATTGATCTGTGTATTGACCATATATTTCTTATTTTAAATTTTTTGGTAGACACTTTCAACTAAAAAAGTTGTCATCCAAATAAAAGTTTCCTGAGAGGTACATTGAAAACAAACACTGAATCAACAGGATGAGCTATTCACAGGGAAGTAAACCAATACAGAACAGCACTAGCATGGTATTCCAACTCTGAATTAAAGGAAAAGATGTTGGGGCTCAACTTTCTGTGTGGTTATGGGAACTGAGCCTACGCCTGACCATTCTCAGGCATGTCAGTTATAAGTCATAGTTACCATTCAATTACTTGATTAAAAACAGCAGACTGTTGGTGTTGAAACAATGCCTAGTGGGGTATGACTTCCTCTGATGAAAATGAGTAGAGAATGGATATTTTAGCTGCTACTACATGGTTAACTTAAGTGGAGTATCCAAAAATTGATGAAAATAAAATCGTTAAGGAAACCTAGCTTCAACTGTTTGGCATAGCTGGGTATTGATGGTGAGAATGGTGTCTTATCGAACAATATATTATGCTCTCATCAGAAATGGACTTAAGTGTTTAAAAGAAGACTTGCAGACCATGTTATTCTCTGCACATCCTGCAGCTGCCTTCAACCAACAACTATTGGTCATTGATCTTTTTATAATTTCAACCACATACAGGTGTAACAATGGTGTGCAACTCTCCAATAAAGATTTAAGCAATGTTAAATATCATTGATCTATTTAGGATCCATCATGTGTTAGGTCCTGTGCCAGTAGTTGGCTCATCCATAAAGAAGCACACTGTGTACTAAGTGCAGTATTTTAAATAGTTTTCTGCTATAAGCGATGCTTTCATTCTAAATCTCAGGGCATTTTTACTTCCTTAAAAAAAGATCATGTTTTTACATATTGGGTCTATGGTCTACTATAATCCCAAGAACTGATCCAACATTATCATTTCAGAGCTATTTTGGTTTCGCACAGTTAGTTTTTCTTCTCAAAGTGTCCCGCCCTTGATTTTTTTCCATTTGATTGTTGCTGTTGTTGTTTTTTCCTGAACTGAAAATAGGAAGTGGCTTGAAAAGTATAAAATTAGGCAAAGACACATAAAACTAGTAAAGAAATGATTATTTTGAACCCAAGAAAAACATTTCTAACTCTATCGCCTGTTAGATTGTAAAGACAACCTCCCAAAGAATTTAGAGGAATATCTAAGACACGAATCTTTCAAGGAAGTGAATAAGAAACTCTAAATGTCCTATATAGGAAAATATGTCATGTTCATTCATATAGACCAGAGCAATTACTTCACCTGGAATCTGTATGTCTCTTTTACTATATATGTAAAGTAATGATTAACGCTTAAGTTGGGCACACTTAATTTGAAAGTGTGAAAATTCCCTGGAAAAGGTCATTTTTTTCCTATAAACTTTCAAAGGAAATATTTTTCATTAGGAAATCCATGGAGGAGTGTAATATTTTAGTCTAATTTATAGCTTCCTGAATTAATTTAACTTTTTCATTATGAATTTGTAAGCTCTAGGGAAATGCCTACACACACATAATGTATAGATTCTTGTCCCACCAAAAAGCAACACATTATTTCAGAAAATAGAGTGATGCTATTGTGAGTTTTGATAATTTACTTATTTTTAAATCAATTGGTTCATATTATGCAACAAGAATAAAAACATTTCTACTGAGAAACTACAAATCCATTTTTTAATCCTAGGGCAACAAATATCTGAAAATCTCAGACTGCCTTATTATTATTATTTTTGCTCTTGCTTTTTGAAAATCTGAAAACTTTCCAAATGCATGTAATTTTTTTTCAAATTTTGGAAACATTTGCTTCCAAGCTAAAACATCCTGCTAACTTTCAGCCAAGATTATTTTTATGGTTGAACTATTAACTTCTGAATATAGGGCCCTGTAATGAAAAAACTCCCAGACCCAGAGCTCCCATTGTGTAAATGACACCTCTCTAGGCTGTTTTAGAGTATTGCATCTTGGTATGTTGAGGTGTTGCATTATTTAAATCTCCCATCCACAATAAGAGACTAATTTCCTAGGGTCTTAATTTTGGCTCTGTTTCCTTGCAACTGACTACAAGGAAAAAATATGTTAAGAACCTAAACCTTAGATTGGGGGTAGAGGTTGAAAATTAGACTCCAGCTTTATCTGGGAAGAGACATTATTTATTCTTATGTACTCTGGATTCTAAAGTGTGGGAATATCCGCTGACTGATTTGACCAGAGCCACATTGCTGTATTTCTTAGATAGCTTTTCTGGTTATTGAACTGAACGTTTGTTCCTATGTTAACTTCTACTATGGTTAAGCTTTCTTTTTGATAATAAGACTGTCATGTACTGCTCGATGTAGATATACTCTGTTAAATGTCACTCATAAGTACAGTGAATTAATTAATAATTAGTTCCATACACAGAGTTTGTGGACATTCAATGTATGCCGTTCATTGCAAGATTTAACTTCCAAGCATTTTTTTGCGCAAGAGTAAATTTCTCTGGAACAGAAAAGCAGGTATCAGGTAACTATGGCAGAGATGGCAACGGGTTCAATGGTCTGTCTTCTCTTCATTACAGACCTCACAAGTGTGCCCTTTTATCTATATTTGTTTTCTTAATTGCAAAATGCAGTTTTTTTCCTTCTCTCCACCTTGTCATCTCTGATTTCTTTTGGTTGTCTTTTCCCAGTTTCTCTTTTATACCCTGGCTGGCTGTTTCCTGTTTACTTTTTTTTGATTTTGTCTTCCCCTCCAGCCCTTGAATGTGGCTTTCTTACAGACACAGAGGCCCCAGCATGACTACCCCAAAGAGCCAATTCCAGCTTGGACCCAGCACAACACTACGCTGTCAGGAAGGTGGCTGTCTTTGTGGCTGTGTTAAAACAAAACAAAACAAAATAAAACACAAAACATGAAACACCAAAGCACTGAACTGGTCTTAATTTTAACTCAGAAAAACTAAGGAGATTCGTTGCAAACATTCATGGTGCTTCTTTGAAGATCATCTCCATTGTAAATACTTGCGGATGCCTAACTTCAGGCATGAAAAACAAGCACTTAACAACAACAAAAAAACAAAAAACGTAGGTCAGTGCCCTCAGAAACATTTTTGTTCAGTCCACAAATATTCTCTGGGGGAAAAGAAAAAGTGCTTATCTTGTACTCTTGATTTTTTTTGAGCATGTAATTTTTATCAGTGTGTTTTGTTTTTGTTACTTTTTTTCACTCACTGCTTATAAAACTAGCAAGCAGAAGTCTTTCTGGAACAAGATAGAATCATAAAAGTTTTCAAGAATCTCATCACAAACTAAATAGTACAAATTGCACATTCTTCATGGAAGTATCGGCGTTTAGTGCGTGCCTGAATCCAACTATAATAGATTATCCCAAAGTGGGAAAGAATGAACAGTATAAAATTAGCAGAACTGGGAGCAGAGCTTGTCTAGTGAAGGCAATATGATCTGCACTTTAGGGGTCTGATTCAAAGGCAACGAGAAACTACTATGTAAAGTTTTATTTTTGCAAGTGCACACTGGGTAGGATCTCAAAAGGCAGACTGGCTCACTGAATTGAATATCAGGAAAATCCTATTAACAACTACAATGCTTGTGATGTCTCAACATGACAGCTATACTATAATCATGACTGTTATTTATGTAACAAATACATATATGTGCTTACCTCACCTTACAGGCAAATGTAACATGGATACAGAAAATATTCATATATTTATTTTTATTCCATGTTTTGAACTTTTAAAGTCAGATAAGCACGTATAATCTTGAGTAGGTATCTAACCATGCTTTCTTGTGACATTAACAAACGTGTTCAAATAAATATTCACACAATTAGATAGATTTCATTTATAATGTCACAGGCTTGTTAATGTGACATTCTCTCAAACTTCACATAACAGCAGAGGAATTACCAAAAAAGAAACAGTTAAGGTATAATAATAATTTTAGCCATTTTTTCCCAAGTTGCTATAATCTACCCAAAGATAACTAATTGTTCAAAGTAAACATTCCACTCAGACCACAAAAGGAATCCATTACACAAACATATAATTCACAGTCATTTTTAGTGGGTTGTAAACAGTTTGGAATGAGCATAAAATGGGACAAAAATCAAAGTGAGCATTTTGAAATGAAAAAGTGTTTGCTACAAAAGGTCAGTCCCTTTGCTTGGCAAACTATGTAGAAAAGCCTGGGAAAATGCTGATCACACAAGCAATGAAGGAATTTTAAAGCCAACAGCCTCCTTGTTTCTTTAAACAGACATCGGAACCTATAACTGGATCCTGTCAAACAAACGACAGCAAAAAAATATAACAGCTGCTAAGAAGTCAAGTTGAGAGATAAAGTTTTTGAGGCTAAGGACCTTCTTAGAAGTAGACTAAAGGTCTTTCTTAAATCTTTAAGCAAGGTTATGGATCCCAGGGTGGCTTTTAGGCACCAAGTCAAATATGTAACTTTGTGTATCATTCCTGTCATAGTATTCTGTGTTCCAGAAAAAAGACAGAAAGGACAACGTTCTTGTTGATTAGCATCTGCTGAGGCAATCTGCAAAGTAGTTTATACCTTGAATAACAAATTTGGAGGACATGGTATCATTTTTTAAAAAAAATTGTGGTCAAATCATGTGACATAAAATTTACCATCTTAACCATTTGTAAACGTATAGTTCAGTAGTGAGCAGTCTAGTCACATTATTGTACAACAGAGCTCTAGGTATCATTTCAGTGTTGTTAAATAGTTTGGGGTCATATTCACCAGAGCCAGGAGTCATGAAGGAAGAATGACTTGTTAGACCATATTCTAAACAAAGCATACCAATCCAAATGATATTAAAAATTAAAAAAAAGTCTTACTACCTTACAAACAAAAATACATTGGTCATAAAAATATGTTCAGGGTAGAAATATGCTTATTTATTTAGTTAACTCTATTCTTATATATAAAATAAGTCATTGGCAAGACACATGTTTGGTAATTGTTGGGTAGAAAAAGAGGGTTTTACCATTTTAAGACATGTGTTTTTACATATCTCACACCAGTGACACTTTATATTACATTGTCACAAAGTGTCAGGAAAAAAACCTGGGAAATAAGGCAAAATTAAACTTCTCCTGGTCTTATAGGAAGGATGAAACCAGACAAATATGTGTTTATTATTCAGGGATTATTAATCATTTTTAAGCACAGACATTTCCCTGCTTTTTATTATTGTAGTTGTTATTCTGTCTAGTAGTATCTGTTCTTTTCTCTTATAGCACTTATCACAGTTATGCTAACATACATACTCATGTGTGTCTGTTTAATATCTATCTCTCTGTATTCTCAGGTGGGAGCATGGAGAATGACGCACAGTGGGTACTCAATAGCTACTTAGTGTCTGTTACTTCATTCAGCCAATATTTATTGAGTGCTTACAATGTGTCATGTACTGTGGAAGGCTTCTTTCCAAATAATGGACCTTCACAAAGGGTAGTCAGTCAATTACATGTTTTGCATAAAAAAGACTATGAATCAAGGTCTTACTACATATTTATACTAGTTTAGACTAAGTACTAGGTTTCCTAGGCCCTTGTGGCTAACAGACACAGGTTATCCTATTTTTAAGTAAACAATTTTTGTACATATTGACATCATTACAAACTATACAAAGTATTCTATAAAGGAGTGAAAAATGAACTTCTCACTGTTTATTTCTAAATGCCACCAGTATGTCACAGTGCTTTCCTCTACATGTGTATTCCCCCAAGCCCCTAAAATAGTGTCAGGTGATCTCATGCTTTTGGTCACTGTACCTAGGATATGCATTAAATATTGGCCATACAATGATTCAATATTTTCACACAAATCACTTTGGAAGAAGAAACATGATTGGAGTTTTTCATTGGTGCGTTATGACATGGTCACCACTGTAAGGCAAGGCAAGGGAGAAGGAACCACTTGGAAGGCCTTAAAGACTAACATACTCCTTTACTGTTTTCCCTCCAAATTTTGTGTGTATTTTCAAGGCTGAGCAGACAATGTTAGAAACCACAGAAATTAATTTAATCTAGTTATAACAGTTGGTGAGGGAGAAAATGCTCTGGTGGTTTAGAGGAATAAGGAGAAGCAAATCAAGATAAGGAAACATACTAACCAAGTTTATTTGCTAAATTGGCTTACATTCAGTTTACTAATAGATTCTCTTCTAGGCATGTCCAAAAGTTGCAAAATTTAAAACGTAACTAATCCCACTTTACCAGTGATGAATAAAGAATGCACCTTGTACCAAGTACTGAGTACTTGAATTTCCCTGGGGAAACTACAGGGGTATGAGCAATTTGGTTCTGTCAAATGCAAAAAGGTAAGACAAATAACTGAATGAATGAATGAATGAATGAATGGTGAGATCTGACTTCCTGATAATGCTTCATTTTAAATCAAATTTAAAATGCTTGGGAATCATTATTTTAAAATACAGCTACTGTTTATAGTCTTTGAGTTTAATTAAAATGCTTAGGAATTATTTTTAAAAAACATGGCTACTGTTTATAGATGATTTTTTTAAGTGGAGGGGAAGATAACCTCAAGAATAAGAAAGAAGAAGGAAACAAATCTTTTTTTTTTATAACAGCCAGTGTGCCAATGTAGTGAGTATTGAGGCCGTTTCCCTAAGACTGTGAGAGTAAACACACAGTTTTCATTAAATGTGCCTTTCCCATAACTGGTCCATAAGCATTTCCCATGACTCTGCAGTTGAGTATCTTGGCTGGAAGAGGATCTGGCCATTAGAAGGAGGGCTCTAGATATACTGAGGCCCAGCCGTGCTGAGAGACTTGGCACCTTTATATGCTACTTCCTAATACCAACCCCAGCATAAAATGTCATCAGAAGCCTGCATAAACATTGGACTTAGATTCACATAAATTATTTCTGTCCTGAAATGCTTTATGCCAGAATTTAGTAAAAACAACACTTTGAGTAAATAGTATTGGCGTATAAATGTAAGAATATTAATCCAACAAAATGACCATAGAAAAATATAATCAAAAGTACACACTTGTAAATCTTGCAATGATGTGAGAGGTTTATCTTGTGCTTCTGAGTTTTTATTGAACATTTCTATAAAGTTCCTTTAAGTTGACACTGCCAAAGTGCTTCGAATTATCAGTTGCTTTGTGGAATTGTAAAGTCTTTGAGTTTCATTAAAATGCTTAGGAATTATTTTAATAGTCATATGTGTGATTAGTGCCTGTTTAGTGGTGAATCTACAAATTCGTTTAAGAGTAAACATTGGGACAATGAAACATAATGCTAGATGTGATTGCTCCTGTCAGCAAAAACATTGCCTTATTTTATTAGAAATCACCAAGAAAATGCCATGAACAAAAGATACCATTTCTACTTATAGACATTTTCTATTCTACAGCATTATAGTATCTTCTACACACTGCAACGCTGCATCTAGCCGAATTTTCATTTTGCCTTGGATAGAGAAGTACGGCGTTCTGCCTTGGATAGAGAAGTATGGCGCTCTGCTTTCTATATGCATACATCTTATTACACACAGCTTCCCCTAACGTCCTATTTGGATTTGGGGTCTAATGTAACAGTGCTCACACCATCGGTGCTGAGTGTTTGCAAGTGAATGAAGATTTCCTGGAAATGATGACAATTTAGCTATTGGAAATAATAACATTATAATATTCTCAGTGATCCATTTTGGCTTTAAGTACTTATTAAATAATATTTATTCCTAAAATATGCACTTATACAATTAAATGAAACTGCAACTTGCAATAAAAATACATTTCTCTCTAAACCCCAGTTGACTTCATTCCTCACAGACACCTCTCTCTGGACTCTCAGCTTTTCTTTCTAATGTACTGATATACTTCCCCCAAAGTCACGCTCTTTATCCACATTCCCTATCCACTCTTCCCCTTCTTGTTATTCTCTCATTCCCTACTGATAGGGGAATAATGGGATCCCAAGGCTGTCCTTACAGTATAATTAAAGTATGAATTTCCAGGAGTTAGAAATTGCAGACCATTTTTATTATGCTTTTATAATAAAGCCAGGTAACATTGAGAGAATTAAAATGGCTTTTTTCTAGCAGATTACTTGGTAAAGATTTTTTCCCCCCCTTGGTTCTATTGTTTTAAGAGACTAGGAGCTGGAAATGGGAATAGGTTCACCAATTCTTTTTCTGAAAACACCTCTATCTTTTACATGATATATATTCCCCTAGATCCTAGGAATATGTTATAAACTTGTAACAGATGGTGATGAAGCTTCGCATTTTTATACAATACATTTTTTAAGATTCTGCATCTACTATATGTATCTTTCAGGAAAAATGACCTTGAATGAACGAAGTCATAGTTTGAAGGAAAAACACCCCACAGATAGACTAGTGTAGAAATGATGAGTCAATTGAGTTTTGTTTTGTTTTCTTCAGTAACATGAAATAATTTCAGATGAAAAACAGAATGTTGAAATAAAGGAGTCAAAGGCCATCCTAACACTGGAGGTGCGTCTTTTAGTTGTTCCAGGAAAACCAGTTAGCCGTGTTCTGTGCTGAACAGAAACATGTGGAAGATGGGATATCACTGTCTGCGAGTGGGAATGCTATTTGCTTCACTTGGGTAATGTTGGGGGCTTACCAAAAATTGTTCTGGCACAACGTCTACCAGCATGAATGTTAGGAGGGTTCTAACACTGTGAGTGCTGATATTTTATGAATGTTTTATCACTGGCTTGAAAACAAGAAGTTTGCAATTGAATCAACAGTATGTCAGACAGACAAAATATTAAAAAAAAAAAAAAGAACATTAGTGAGAATTACTAATGTCCCTATTGTAAAAACAAACTGAAGTTAATAAGAAACTTGATCCTCTTAACCGATTAACATGAGTCAGGTTTTAATTGCATGGCTTCCCAGACAAATCAAGTGGCACTGCGAACTTGAGTATTGGTTGCATAGAGGGTGCAGTAATGGGGGGAACTGCTGCATATTCAGTTACCCACCTCTTTTTTCGACAGCTTCAATGCATTGCTTTACAAACCACGGAACTGTGGAATTTTCACGTTCACACACTGTGTGCAGATGAGAGCCAAAAATTTGATCTGCAAAAGAAACAAAGATGAGCTTCATTAAAATCCAAGCTTGCGTTGTTCTTTAATTTGATTCTGCTTCCATATCCACTACATGCTGAAATCTTCATCTTGCATAGAAATTGATTTTTTGCTTTAATTCCAAAGTATCTAAGGCAGACATATAAAGACCAGAACTCCCTCCTTTATGGAACGAGACCCTGGCCCCAGAGTAAGAAAGCTAACACTCCGCCATCGATTAGGCAGGGATGACTGTAAGTTATAGTCTCTGTGGGCCTGAACTTTGTTATCTACAAGATAATGACAAGGAATTAAGAAAACTTCTGCAAAATAATTCATCTTTGTGTCTTTGATGTCCTGAGTGTTTTAGAAGAAGATTACCAAGCCGTGGTCATCAAAATTATGATTTGATCCATATTTAGAACTTTCATTCCGCAGCTCCATAATATTTGAAGAGGTCAGTTCCAGGAAACCTACTTTAAAGTGATTGACTTATCATTTATCCTGTTTTGTGTGCCCTTCCTTTCCTCTAGTGCAAGTATCACCTTTCCTTTAAGGCTCGGCTCATATCACTCTTTCTCCATGGACTCTTTCCTTCCCATCTCAGCTCTGTGTCTTCTGTGACAAAGCTCCTTTAGGATACCATTCCTCAGGGTGTTAATTGGTGATTCAGGAGAAAGGACCTGTGATCAAAATGGCTTAGCAACATTAAGCTAAACAAAACCAAGTGAGTTTCTTTAACGTGTATTTATTTTTAGAGCCTGTGATATGCTGAGGTGGGCTGTGAGTCTCCATGAGGGGATGAAGGATGATGCATTATCTCCCGAACTTATTCGAGCAAGATCCTTTTGTTTCAAAGAACATATCTCCAGGCTAATGTTCTGAGAACATACTGTGAAATCTAGCCTAGTCCTCTCATTTGGAACATGATTTGCTCTACCATGCATTGTGTATTTAAATCAATAATATAGGGAATAGACTTTCTCAAAGCAGATTCTGAGTGCCTGAATCATCTACATCTTCTAGTAGTCACCAGTGCTTAGTTAGCATAGATTCTGGCCCACAGTATTCACCCTTGAATGTATGTTTTTTATAACTGTGGTAAACTATATATGATGTCAAGTTTATCACCTTAACCATTTTTAAGTGTACAGTTCAGTGGCATCAGATATATTCATAAGGTTGTGCAACTATTACCACCATCCATTTCCAGAATTTTTTTTCAGTAGCATCGATGTTTACTGGTAATGAAACACATATTGAGTGGGTCCAAGGGCTTAGAATTTTGCTCAGAACAAAATTAAAGTTCATAGTGTGGCTCTTAAGGTAGTACATGGTCTGACCTCATGTACTACCTTAATTGATTTCATTCATTTGGATCCCCTCTCCCACCTCACTAAGCTTGCATGTAGCCCCACTGTCTTCATTGCTGCTTCTCATCTCTTCCAAGCACTCTCCTGCCTCAGGGACTTTGCACTTTTCCCTGCATGAAACTCTATTGCCCTAGGTCTTTGATCAAATGGCAACTTCTTATTGTAATCTTTCCCACATACTTTTTAAAAAATGGCTCCACTCCACACTATTTTCTATGTTATTTTCTCTGCCTTACTTTTCTTATCTCCACCTGACATATGAGAATGATGTGTTTTCTGCTTAGTTGTTTCCCTTGCATAGAAAGCAAAACCCAGGAGAGTAAGGACTGTACCTAGTTCCTTTAATAATTGAATCTCCAGTGCCTAGATAGTGTTTGACACATACTAGAAGTTCAATAAACATTTGTTAAATGACAGACTGCAAGTCATTGTCTTAATCATCAGTGGAGGTCGTCAATACATTTTTTAAAAGTATATGTAGAATTGGTGAGAAAAATATATGCTGAAGGGTAAAAGAACCTTAAGTGAAATATTGTTATAAAGAGATACTCAAAATTGAGTGTAGGAGACTTCCAGAAAGTCATAATTTGCATTCATTTCTTAGGAAAACAAAATGATTTGAATTAGTGACAACCTAGCATGGAAGGATACAATTAAGGCTGACACTATTAATAATATACTTCAATTTGGAAATGTATATTTTATCCAAAAGACAGAAGGAAGAAAAGTTCCAAACACATGGATATAGTATAGAGAAGTGGGAAGTAATCATGAGTATTTGCTTTGAATACTTGGTCAAGTAACAATGATTTGCTCAAAACACTGAGTATCCACTATTACAAAGAGTGTCATGAAATATTATTTAGGAGAAAGTAACCCAGAACTTCAGATCAAATGATTTAAATTGTAGAGAGATTATAATCAGGAAGAAGAATTGCCATGAAGTATAAAACTCATTAATGGGCTTCATAATTCAAATTGATTTTACAAATATTTATTGATATCTTCTAATTTCACAGCAATGTGGTAGACTTATTAAGTTGTAATAAAGATATTAAGAAGCTTCTAATATTGTAGAGGCTAATAAAAGTATTCAAGGAATATACAAAACAGAATATAGTAGGTGTCATAAAGCATATTGAATGCTAAGAAAGCTGTCCATTAGTGAAGGTCTTTTTTGTGTCATTTAGTGCAGATGTGGTGTGTAGTGTGTGTGTATGATGAGAGAGACAGAGAGAGAGCGAGAAAGAAAATTTTTTTTAAGTGGAAGTCATTCAAGAAAAATAGATTCCTAAATAAAGTGGATACTAAGTTTTGGAGAAAGGGCTTTTTTTTGGGGGGGGGGTTGATTTGGTTTTGATAGGTAGATATAAGAAGAAAGAGGTAAGGACATTCCAAGGCATTTACTCTTATTTATTCAGTTACTTGCAAAAGAAAATCCTAAGTGCCTATTCTGTGTCGGGAGCTAGAAAAGGCACTGGTGATATATCAACTAAGACTCATTCCCTATCCTCTAAAAACTTTTTGCCTTGTGGAGGTAGCATATAAGTAAACAGGTAAAAACATTTCATCATGGAAAAATGCTAAAACTGGAATGCACAGCTGCAACGTGGGAGTGTGTGGTGAGCATCATACCAGCCTTGAGTACTTCCCAGAGAAAAAGGACTGAAGCCTCAAGGATAAATAAGACTAAGATGGACAGGTAAAAGAGGGGAACAAAAGGAAATTTGGGAAGATGTAGGAGAATAAAGAAATGCATGAAAGATGGGAAGAAGAATTGAAGAATGGGGTACGCTGAAGAAAACATTCACTCTTTATTATTTAGAGAATATTATTACAAAGCATCTTGAATTTTGTCAGGTAGGGTAAATTATTTGAGTTTATACAGATACCATTTGATTTCTTATAAATAAGCCATTCATCTCCTCGTTCCTTTTTAGAAGCCACTCGTAAGAAAGAACATGAAAATTATCACAATTGACTTCTACTGCCCCAGCAGCTTTGGGTGATTAGCTAGTTCTGGTCCATAAAACGTAACAGAAAGTGACTTGGGAAGCTACAGGAAAAGATTTTTTTCCCTAATAAAAGGAAAGGGGTATATGAGAAGACTCTTTCTTTTTCTTCCAGCTTTGAACATCATCCTCCAATGATGTGATGCTTCGAGCTATAGCAGTGATCTTGTCACCATGAGACAATGAGGTCGAAACAAGAAGCTAATGCTCCCCCCTCAAAAACAAAACAAAAAAAAACAACAAAAAAAAACAAACACAACAACAAACTGAGACTTTGATGACATTGTTGAACTTCTAAACCAATGTCAAAACACTTTCTCTTCACTTTTTTTTAATATGAAATAATATAAGCCATTTTTAACATAATAAGCTATTCCTATCTTCAGTCAAATGAGACCTAACCAATATGATGTGACATTAGAAAGTGGTTGTGGTTTTCGAGTAAAGTGTGTATTATAATCATAGTTATGCTTAAGAAGGTTTACTTGGTAGCATTTGTAAAGCAAATGGCAGGGGGCACACAAAATGTGGAAGACTAGACACAAGGAGTTTAGTTAAAAGGCTGATGTCATTGCCTAGGAAAGGTGTTATCAGGACTAGAATCAGGATAAAGCACAGTAAATTTAATCACTTCCATATCACCCACTGGAGTGGGCAGCATTTATTTCCCCCATTCATTGATATTGGGTTTGGGCAAATGACCTGTTTGGGATGATCTGATGTAAGTGGATATGTGTCTATTTCAGACTGAGGCCTTAAGAAGCATTGCTGATTTCTACTCATTGTCTTGCTTCTTTGCTATTGCCAAGAGAAGAACTTCCCCGGGTAGCTGCTGCCCCTTCTGACTAGGATCCAGAATGAGTACATATGACACAAAACTGAGGCCAACCCTTAGAGAGAGACAAGTCCAACCAGACCTTCAGCTTAAAGCACAGCAGCCCACTCGAGCCTGCCTCAGATTATCGGGCCCACAGAGGCTTGAGAAATAAATGCTTCTTGTTAAATGCCACTGAGATTTAGTGTTTGTTTGTCATGCAGTAATAGCTTACTCATATAGGTGGTGATGAGTCCAGGTTTTGGGTGAAGTATGATCTAAGCTATGTTGTGAGAATGAAAACAAAGAGGGTTGGCAGAACACAGAGACTAAAACTGGAGAACGAACAAAATAAAAAAAATTCTGAATTTGCTAAGAATGTGGAATTATGCCTTTAGTTTAGATTCATTCCTAAGTAGGAGTCCCCAAGGAAATTGCTCTCACCTTAAAACTTAAACTATTTAAGCCTTACCAAATTTTAAGGCACTTCTTATTCTGCATTCTCTTCTGATTAATTCAATTCCAGCCAATTCAATTCAGTGAATATTTAGTGAACACCTACCATGTGCTGGGTGCTGCGAAGAATACAAAGATTGATACATTCATTCAGGAACTATCGAGTACATGCTGGCTATAAGCCAGACATTGCACCAGGCTGAAAATGTAATATGATACATGATCTCCTACAGTTTAGGAGGGCAGACTAACACAAGCAGTTACAATATAAAGTGATTGATGATATTGCATAGATGTGTGAAAGTAATAGTGGAGACTTATTGTGCACTTATGCCATGCCGAGCAGGGTTCAAAGTATTTTATACGTTCTAATATTTAATCCTCACATTGATCATCAGCCCTTTGATAGTAGATACTATTACCATCTTCATTTTACAGAAGAGGAGACTGAGGCCCAGAGATATTTAGTCATTCTTGCAAGATCATTAGATTCTGTGGGGAAAAAGATAAGGACCCAAACTGAGACAATAAACCTGAAATGGAGAGATTTGGTGGGATTTGGTAAGTGGATGTAGGAGGCGAGCCAACACATCAGGCAGAGAGCTGTCTTCCAAGCTCCTTGCTTAGTTGGAGAAGACTGAGATTCAGTCACCTGAGGTTTGGAGATGAAGATGGGATTTAGAAGTTAAGATAAGCAATTCAGATGCAGCAGAATGGGTGATGGGGGATAAAGGTGAAAAGTGCTCGTTGGATTTTGGCATTTATGAGGATATGGGTGACCATAAGGAAGATGGTTTTGTAGAAGAATGAAACAGAAAAACAGATGGTTGCAGTCAAGGTTTGGAGAAAATGCGAAAAAGTAGAGACAGCAAGAGACCCCTTTTAAGGAACTTTAGTGGTGTAAAGGACAGAGTGTGGGGATTAATTAGTTATAAGGGAAGATAGGTCCCCAAGCAGGATTTTGAGTAGGGGTAGATGAAAGAATTTTAACTGCAGGGTATTTCTGACTGCCAGGAGCAGGGTGAGGTCCACAGCTGGCTATTTTTAGTGGTTCTGAAGTTGGAGGTGGGAGAGGCGCGTTACTGCCACTTACTGGGTGGTCCATGCAAGTGCAGGCAGTCTCTCACAAAGGAAGACCCCTCTTGGATTGTCAACAGTGTCTGGGTGAGAAAAGAGCTTAGATATTTTGAATTTCATTCACTGGAAGTGAGACGTTTGCTTTCCTTATTTACCAGTAAAGCCAAAACTTTTCTTCTCATTTATAACCTCTCTTTAAACTAGCTGTGCTCCTCCAAGAAGATGGGGTTCTAGAGTACAAAAGCTTAACTCCCACCACCAACTGAACATGATTAAATCAAAAGTTGTCATGTGGCCCAAGCTGGGCCAAAAAATGCTCCCTCCAAAAATTTAGAATTTGGATAATGAGAGACTGGGGTAGTTAGTTATTTCTAGAGCTTTGAGCTCTAAGACTGCGTAGACTTAGATACTGGGGGCTGGGACAGCCATTTGGGGAGATGATCATGTGCAAGAGGTGAGTGGACACAGGGACAAATTTACAAGGAGAAGAGAGTGGAGCAGACACACCCCAGCTCCTGACCTTCCAGTGTCTAACTCCAGGCACTCTAGATCCTTGCCATGGCACTTGACATATTCATGTCTGAGATCCATGAGTGCCATGAGATCCGCTCCCAACCATTTCAGTTGAACTTGTTTAGTAAATTTCTGTTTATTGCAACCAAATAAACTTGACCATGGACACTGCATGGTCCCTTGGACTTTTCAATTAAGTAACCCAGTAAATCCCATTTTGACATTTGTAGTTTGGACAAGTTTCTATCATTTACAGTGGAAAAACTCTTAACTATAACATTAGCCTTCAACAGAAAATGACAAATTACATAACTGAGAAGAGACGATGATGCACACGAAATGGCTTTGCCAAGTGAAAAACACTATTCAAAGAAAGTAAATCACAGAGATTTAGCTAAAATGTCATTGTCAAATTTAAGTACTGTTGTAGGATTGCTACCCATTTGCAAATCTAATACAGCCCAGAGTTTGATATCCCAAGGAGAACTATTAAATGATAGAAATGTGTTTAAATCACAGGAACTTCTACCTTAAAACAGTGTACAAAAGGGAGAGGGAGAGACAAGGTATTCTGTTTTCCCAGAAGGTATTAGTAAAAGAGCTTTGCCCTCTAAAAGTCCATGCCTATTGTCCTGGCACAACATTAAGTATTATTTCTACTTTCCTCTTCCTTATGGTATTCCCAAAAGGGAAGAGTTCCAGAACCCTGAGCTCCTGACTCTCTACCTATAACCCTATCTAGGGGCTCAATGGTAATACTTTCTTAACAATTTTATTTACTTTTCTTATTTAGAAAACACCTCCTACTAGAGATGCCAATATTTTTGGAAGCCTTTTCAAATGCCTATGGCTTTGGCTCAGGTGATTCATTACATCTTTGTCTTACCATCTCAGCCCTTATAACTGGGGCAGGGGGAAGTGGCAGGCAACTTACTGGTTGGAGAAAACCCATTTTCTCCAATTTTTCTTTGAAAGCATCTTTTGGTGAGAAAAATAAATAGGTCTTCCACATGACTGCACTTATAAATCATGTTGTTTACATAATGAATTAGTGTTTAACTAGAGAATGGTGGTTTTTAATCTTTAAGCTCTCAAACTTTTGACCGATTTAGTTAGTTCATCAGCATAACCAGGTTAAGTCTTCCAGATTACAAATTAGCTTCATTTTACCTCACCACTGCTATATATTTTTTGACAAATTATGGAAAAAACACCCAGTAATGGGATCTTTGTCAGTTAGATTCCAAATGAATCAAAACTACGAGGAGGACTGCTCAATAGAAACAGTTAAATGTTCAAATAATGCAACTGTGTTATCATCATTTACCCAGGAGACAGTCTCCACATGCTTTTCAAAATGATGTGATTCTGCTTTCAGGAAAGAAGACCATTGCAACCAGTCTAGTAAATTTTAAAAAAGAAGAACGAAACACCTAGAACTAAACATGAGGAATTTAGAGGGAAGCAGAAGGCAATAATGGCAATGCTGACTGCTCAGCCACAGAAACAAATCAGACAATAATCCTGGTAATGAGGTATATTGGTTAAGATTTCTGGCTGCAAGTGATAGAAAAACACAACACTACGACTATATTAGGCAAAGGAGAGTTTGTCTGAATAATATTGAGGACAGATACAGGAAGGAACTCAATGAATTTATCCAAGGCTGGGGAAAAAGTCTTGAAGTTGCTTAGAAATCAAGATGCTCAGGAGACCCATGAAATAGGGAGAAAGAGAAAGAGTAACTGTCTTGTAACTCTTGTAGCTGGGTCAGGGTGCCCATTTCATTGCTGCCACCAGCACCAGTTCTGTCATAATAGCTTCTAATCATCCATCGCTCGAGATGTGAAGTTCATCTAGAGGATACTCCATTGATTGAAATCATGTTATAAAAAACGTGTAGGGAGAAAAAAATATATAGCCCTTGTAGTTTTCATAGTAGATAGCATTCACTTGGAAATTTTTCTCCCGTAAAAATGCCACACACACGGGCAGATTTTTTCTCAATGAATTGCTACAATGGATAGGCAGTGGGTATTGGCAGGCAAAAATAATATCCTCAACATGGGTAATATCGGCAATTTAACTGAATTCATGTTTTGATTTTAAACTATAAATGATGTTCGTTTTGCTTTTTGAGAATAGGTTTCCAGGCCAAAACTTTTAGATTGCTCGTCAAAGTATACTGTTTCTACTCTCATCTTTTATATTTTCTTCAGTTTCAACATTTAAAATACTAACAACATGAGCCCCTATCATGTAACTTCCCAAAACTATCCCGAGAATGTTTGGAGAAATGGGTGACTTAAGTAAGTGCTGCAGTTTACTGGATGGCCTATGTCTTTAAGTTAAGATACAGAAAAATATGCTTAATGCTAAATTATAACTGGATTTAATGTATTATAAATGCTTTAGAACGTACTACATTATCTTATGATGCTTTGGTTTAAAATATCAGTTACTGCTTTATGGTTTCATAAGATACCATCAAAGATCTTAAAAAGTGGACTGATTCTCTGCTAAATTTATAATATACACTTAAAGTAAACCTCTCTTATTGCCTCATTTACTTACAACATTTTTTTTCTCATAACAGGCAATTACAGGAAAAAGCTTAATTATTTTGACTTTTAAGTAGTTTGGGATTGAAATAAATAAGAGTTGCCAAATATATGCACTTCTGTGTATAGTTTTCCCCCACATGTTTATTCATATTTTTGCATCTCATCAAACTGAGAAGAGTCAAATGTCTCTGGTGGATCATGACAATATCTACCATGGAAAGACTGGTCTGGAGGAGATTTACCTAAACTATAAGGGGAGGATTATATTATAGGCTGAGCTTCTGCAGCTAAACGAGAATAGGCTGAGTTTCTACAGCTTCCAGAGGAAATAGGACAGCTGGCTGCAGGGGTAGCACCCTTTGATAAGGGCAGCCCAAACACGAACTGCTTCCCAGCTGCTTCCCAGATAGAACAGCAGAGCTCTTCCCAGCCTTTTCTGTTTTTTTCTTTGCATTCTCTCTTCAATCATTCTGCAGTCTCCACCTCTTAAAGTTTCATCTTCAACCCCAAGCAGGGAAGTACCCCTTGGCCTCCTCTTTTCAGTTCCTAAACTCCCATGGAAACAGATCTCAACCCAACTTTGGTCAGATTGGTGCAATGGACACTTTGGTGACTATATCAGCCAGGAGGAAATTTGCATCTTAAACAAAAAGTTATTAACCCAAATGGGACCATGAGTGTGGGATTTCTCTATATTTGTCTCCTCTTGGCAGTAACTTTGTCTTATACTTTTCCTTCCCTTTGCTCATCCAAAGCAACACAACTCACCATAACACACACACACACACACACACACACACACACACACCACATGTGCGAGCACAAAGAATCACAACAGTATAGAAAAATGGTTTGACCAAGTGAATCTTTTATGCATTTTTGTGTTTATCTATTCAATTTAACCATCTGTGAGTATTTTTCAATGCCTAGAGGGTGGCGTAGTGGAAAGAATATTCTCTGCCTTCATACAGTCTATATGTAAATGGGGAAGACAAGCACAGAAACACATTAATATATAATGTCAGGTGATGATAAGTGCTAGGGAAAAAATTAGGGAAGGCAAAGAGATAGAGAGCTAGTGGTGCTGCCAGGGAAGGCATCTCTGGGGCAATGGCATATGAGCAGAGATCAAATGAAGTGTCCCCCAAGCCATCTAAATACACAGGGGAACAGAAGACATAAAGCCATCAGAGTCAGCTGGTGCACTAGAGGAGGAACTGAAAGGCCTGGGTGGAAGTGTGGTTGAAGACAAAATCAAAAAAAGTTGCCTGGAGGTCATAGCAAGTAGGGTTCTAGAGGTCATGGGAAGGACATACTTGAAATATATTTTAAGTATATATACGCGTATAATTTTTTAGAGTCAGGGTCTCACTCTGCTGCCTAGGCTGGAATGCAGTGGCATGATCATCTCACTGCAGCCTTGGACTCCTGGGTTCTAGTGACCTCAGCCTCCCGATTAGCTAGGACTACTGGTACCATGCCTGGAAAATTTTTATATTTTTATTTTTAGAGGTAAATATTGTTATGTTTTTCAGACTGGTCTCAGACTTCTGATCTCAAATGATTCTCCTGCCTTGGCTTCCCAAAATGCCAGTATTATGGGTGTGAGCCACCATGCCCAGCCTAAATATGATTTTGTTCTAAGTAATTGGAGATTATTGAGCAGAGGCGTGACATGACATAGTTTGTATTTTTAAATGATTCTTTTAGATACTGTGTAGAGAGTACACATTCAAGGGGGTGAAGATGAGAAGTAGAGAGGTAGTTAGGGAGCTAGTGAAATATCCCAGGGAGAGATGATGGTGTTTGGAAAAGGATGGCTATAGTGGAAATGAATGCAAGTGGTTGAATTTAGAATATATTTTTAAGGTGGGATCTGCTGATGAAAATAGAAGAGAAAGAGTAGAGTGGGGGTGACTCCAGGTGGCACACGGCAGTGGTATTTCCCGAGATAGAGAATGCATGGGAGCTGGGGAATCAAGAATTGCCCCAGATAAATCTGAGATGTCTACCAAACACCCAAGGAGAAATCAAACAGACATTTGAAGATGCAAGTCTGAAGTTGGGGGCTGTTATTTTAAATTTGGAAAGCATCAACCTATAGGTAGAGTTTGAAACTACATTACTAAAATATTTCAGCTCTGGAATGTTTGAGTAGTGTCCAGTAGTCTGAGAATAAGAATGAAAAGAGAAAAGAAATCCAAGGCTTCAACACAGGCGTACCCCAACATTCTGAGGGTGGGGAGAAGAACTGGATCCACCCATAGGCATAAGAGTTCCAACATAAAGGGATAAGAAACTGCAAATAAATAGTAATTCTAAAACCCCTGAAAGATTTCATGCCCAGCTTTATTTTCTTCCTTATGTCTTTCTAGACAATAACTTCTCTGGAAGTACAGAGTTGAACAAAATGGCATCTGGTCTACCAGATACAACCCACAGTCCAGTTGGAAGATATTAAAATAATGAAAATATGCCTTTGGGATAAAGAGAAAGGAGGACAAACTGAGAATGAGGAAGGCAGGGATAGCTTGGGGAATTGGTAACTTGGAATTGGAAGAGTAAAAATGAATAGAAATTTACTAAGTAGAGAAAGCTAGAAAAGATATTTAAGGTCAAGGAAACTTTGCATAGTAGAAAAATATAAATGCAGTTTCTTCCAGTTTTTGTATATATATGTATTTATTATATTACATGCCTTCTGTTTGCCTGATTAATACGTGAATGAATGAATAGATTAAAAATGAGAGCAATTTGTAAAAGAAAGTGATTTCTATTTAAACATTGCAAAAGGATCACTTGAGTATGAGATAAATACATTTAGTTCAGTTTGCTTTAGTGTGTTTTGAATGATCAACATGGTCAAATTTTGTTTAGCAAAAATTGTTTATGCACATGGTGGGTTGATGACATTTCATTCGCCTGTCTTCATCTCAGTTTAAAGAGAGGCCGGCAAAGGAAGGGGAGTGTTATAAAATTTAAATATGTTAAATTTTGCCACCATCTCCCATATTCTTTAAATAGAAAGGTGTCCATGGAGTTCACATGCTCAATCTCATAACTTACTGTAATTAATCTGAAGTTAAATATTGTGTCAATTAGGTTGGCACTTACTCGACTAAGTAGGAATTTTTTGGAGGGGTTTAAAACTACTTTGAAATTGGTAATTTTCTTTCTGTTCAAATGACAAGTCTAAGGAGAAAATTTGATACATAAAATGTATTCAGGTCATTGATTGAACTAATTCTAAATGATTTAATTTAAGCCCAACTAATATAGATTAAAGTTGGAAATGTCATTCAGTGATTGAGGAGAGTTGAAAGATTCTTTTTTGGGTGGGGAAAGTGTGGAAATTTTGACGCACTCTAGATTTAAGTAAAATCTAGGAAAGAAGACTGTACTTTTCCTAATATCAGCATTGATTTGTTAGAGTCCCAGGTGGTAAGACTTCAATTTATTTGCATGAATGCATAGTTCAATAAGAAAAGACTCAAATTTAGTTGGAGTAAAACTGCTTAATGATTTCAAATATTACTTTAATATATTAATATAACAGGTTTGAATATCCATAATGGAGTCTCTTTCATTTGAGTCTTAAGGGTGTTCTCAAAGCCACTAATGCTGAGTGCTAGGTACGCACTGAAGTACCTAAGAGGAAAGCACTTTAGGTTAAAAGCACTTTCTCTCTCAGCCTCGGGTTAAAAGCTATTTCAGGATTCTGTTAAAGGCATTCTTTAGTCCTCAGCTTCAGCTTAAAAGTGGCTTTGATGAAAAGTGCTTTGAGGCAGGTAAAGGATTTTTTAATAAACCATATTAAGAGCCGGGGAATTGTGTGGTTCTGCGGAGGCGCTGGCTAGCTCAGTGGAGGTGTGGTGTCAGCTGTGCTCAGGAATGCCCGTTCCCCATGGGCTCTTCTGAGCAATGTGGTCCACTGGTTCTTCCATGCAAAGAAATTGAAAAACATTTAGAGGAATGTAATTGGAGAAAAGGGGTTATGAGCCCAAATTAGTAGGCCACAATGCACACATTTCCGAAAACATTTGGGCTTCCAGTTAAAGTGTGAGTTTCTCTCTTTTTTTTTTTTTAAGCTCCGACTGCAGAAAGTGACAATGTGGTACCATTTCTAAAACACCTTATCCTGTTCCAGTGTTGCTCATGAAATTGAATGAGTAGATATATCACATTGTGAGATACTGCTTTGTATACTGCACATTTTCTGGGTTCAGTGCATAATCGTCAGCTACAGTACACTTTCAGCTCACGAGACCTATGGGGAGAGGGGACATAAGAAAGAATGGAGTATCTCAGTGGGACTGGTCTACTGAAGTGGCAGAATAATGTTCACCACCCAAGATGTTCACTTGCAAGAGTTGATAATAGTTGGTAAAAGACAGTCAGAAGGAATTTTGAACTTGTAAAGGTCAATAGGTGTTTTGAGAGATGGCAAATAGAACATATGCCCTGGCTAAGTCCCAGGGAGTAGGTCTGACTTTGTTGAGCAAAGAGCCTTAGAGACAATGAAAAGAAGCTATTTTATCATCTTGTGAGATTCAAAGACTAAGAGTTGCTGCTTCAGCCTCTAAAAGACCCAGGTGCACCATGTAGGTGGGGTGGGAAGAAGAGCAGTCTTCCTGTTTCTTTTGGAGAAAGAGAGTAGATGTAGAAGTTCAATGCAGACTAGAGGGATGGGAGCACATTTTAGCACATGGAAGGTCTTGCAGGCTTAGGATCTCTGAACAGTACCTAGGCAGGGGAGCAGCTCACTCTTAGCAGGTGCTGGCTGTAGTGTAGTGAGATGCCTTCTTTGGGCAGTTTGTGGGCAGTGTGGGTATAAGGAAGATGAAACAAAAAAGAACAACATGAGGGGGAACAACATGAAAGTCCTCATCAAATGCAATACACTTCAGAAATGCCCATAAATAGCTGGGGAGATCAGGACACAGAGGAAGGCTGATTTGTGATTACACAGGAGGGAGCCAGGATTTGAGACGTTTGTGCCTTAAGGCCAGTGCTACTTCATTCATACCCACAGCTGCCAGAGCCTTGACTATTAACTATATAGGAATTAAGTAAAACTAAATGGCAAGTGCCAAATTCACAATATAGCCTTCTAGTGTGTCTTTCCATTGGTCTTCTAATAGAGCTACGTTTCCAGGGCATGGGGGTGATTTTCTTGATGCAGACTCTTTCCTTCTAAGCAGTCCTGTTGTGTCTGTAGGAAGGCATCATAACTTATATATCTTTGAGGGCCCAGTACTCAGATGATTGCTTGCTACATAATAGGTCCTCAATAAATGTTTGCCAATTAAAAACAAAAATTAAGTGAATAATAAAATTGCTTGTAAAATAAGAGTTAAAAACTCCTCTGCCTGAAACTGTGCAAAACACCTGCCACAAACACTTCTTCTCATTATACTCTCTGCATTTCACCCTAGTTCCTGTTTCCCAGGCTTCCCTACAATTGTGTGCTTCAAATGCTATACCCATTTCTCCACAAGTCCAAAGGCTCTAACTCAAGAATCAGTCTAAAGATGATAAAATAAAGGAAGCATTCATCTTTCCCACATTTTTCCACTTGTAATTTTTCCAAATTTGTTTCCTGAATACCCTTTAAAGCAGTTGACATTTGATATAGTATACCATATTTTTTTGTATATTTATCTTCCTTACATCCTGGAGACTCTGCTCTAAGTAACTCTGTATCCTTTTATAACACAATGGTTTAGAGACTATATATCAGTAGACAATATGAATAACAATCAAAACTATAGCATAAAGAAATGCAAGCATAGTTCTTCATCCTCATCATTAGATAGATAATGCCTGAAAAAGCTATAAGCACAGGGCTAGGCACATAGAATATTCAAAATGTTGATGTTATTAATGCAGTGTCACATAAATTCTGCCATAATTTATTTGTTTAACAATGTTCAAAATATGTTCTCTGAAGTCAGGAGAAGGACCAATAAGCAGTAGTTGGAGGAAAATTAGGAGCAGTGTATAACAATTAATAGCTATTATTTGCTATACTAATTGTTCCTTATAAAATATCAAGTCTTAAAAGGTTTACCTGAGAACTGTGAAGACAGAAAATTTCATGACCTACCCAAATTCAGAAATCAAATAAGTGGTAGAGCCAAGACCAGACTCCAAATGTACTTCAAAATTTGGTGATCTTTATGGATTTGCAATACATAGTTTTCCTGAATAAGTCAAATCCTTACAGCTCTTTCACATAACTCAGGAAGAGTCTTGGCTGCCCCTGTCTGTCATCACTACCTATCACCTTACATCATGTTCCAAGCCCAAAGAGGAAAATAATTTTTCATGTCTTTAATTATTTCAGTGTGCTTTGTATACTTAAATATTATATAAAACTAAGTACAGTTTTTGTGCTCCAGTCCCTTTCCCCCAAGAACGAACTGCATATTTTCTTGGGTGTTATTGAGTCTGGCATTCTAGACTGGTCATAATGGGGAAAACAGGCTGAGACCCCTCCCCAGCAAAGACTGCCTTGACCAATCCCAGCCTCCTGAGGTATGCCCAATTGATGAGTCCAGACTACTACTACTACTAGATGAGTCTAGTAGATCTCTGATCAGTGTCCGTGGTCCAGGTCAGCACGTGACACTGAAGCTCAACACACATGTCCACGGCAGCTTCTCAGAGAATCACATCTGGGAGGCTGAAATGAATCTAAAGACAGAAGCTTCCTCTAGGCTTTGGGCAGTGTTCGCACTATAATAACTGATTATAGGAACAGATGGCTTTGGGTTATCACCGGGAAGTGTTTTCCACTTAGACTTGACCCCAAAGTCTTTACTACTAACCCCAGAATTCCTCAGATACCATGTTTCATATTCTCAAACGTTCTCCAATGGGCTATTTATTCTCTGCCTTCTGGTCCTAGATCAGGCTGTGGTACTGGCTTTCCCCACTATCCAACTCCTGCCCCATCAATCTCTTTTGAGGCCATAGCACCTTGGTCAGAGCTTATGCTCCCATCCTGTCCTCCACTTCAGGGCATGAGACAGGTATACTTACTTAGGCAGTGATCTAGTCTGTAGGAAAATATAATCAGCTCCTACACTGTGTAGTCATGTTTGGAATACTATTCCTACACTGCATAGGAACCTTTGGAATACTATTTCCATATCACTATAGCATCTCAAGTTGAACAAAACCTCATATACAGATCTGATAGTTTCTCCTCTTGTGTTTAACAGTATATTTCTGAACAAATATTATTTTTCATCAGTACTATTCCCTCATACTGCAAATATAGCATCTTTCTGATTAAAGAGGCATGTCTGTGAGTGTATACATGAATATAGGATACTTATGCTAGAGAATTTGAGATATCTGACATCATTGGGAATTCTGTTTTTGATAAAGTGAGGGTCTAACCTCGCTTTTCTTTCTAAAATGTTTTTGACTTCTTCTTCAACTGGTAATTATATGAACAGATTTATAACCAAAATTGGCTCTCACTTCCTCTTTTGACATGTTAATTATTTCTAAAAAAACATTAAGTGAGGTCTTATCAAATTCTTTACATAATATTGATATGGTCTCCTCTGCCAATTAATTTTTTTAAGTTGGAAAACTGTAAAATCCTCAAGGCCCCAGTGCATTTGAAATGTGAAGTCACAAAACATGTAAACATAGTATTTTACTGTTCTGAGAATGAATGCATGAGGTGATACAAATGATGGGGGAGTCAAGGGGGAGTTATGACTTTTCTGAAATTTAGAGTATTTGGAATCTCAAGATATTAAGATAACCTCAAGATATTATTTTTAGACCATCTGCTTTCTTGTTTCCCAGCCTTTAGTTGCGTGATAGATTCCTTCAATGTGAGGTTAACCAAGGCCAGGCCTCTTCCGGCTCCATCTTTTCTTTTCCTCCTATGAATTTGAGCTCCAAGTTCAAAGGGACATGTTAGGAGTGATATATTCAAGTTAATGACCCTCACATGTGTTTAACTTGGGTGACATTGCCTCTAAAATCTCCCTCCTGTCTCATATGAATAGATAAGAAAATCATGTAAAGATTGGAGTTCAACAACTGTTGAAAGAAAATAAAATTTCTCTCTTTTGCGCTACATTTCTAAGGGAGTTATATCTTAGGAAAATGTCAATCCCTGCAGCAGGTTCTTAGATGGCTATCTGCATAAGCTATCTATCACAACAAAAACATAATTCAATGGCTGCCTCACAAAAGCATCAAGTTAGGCCATTTTAAGATTTGGTCCAGGTATAGGTTATGACTTTGGGAAAAATCTGAGTAGTAAATAAATTTTTAACTAATTTTCTTATAAACATTGACCATAAAATCTATGGCTTGTTTTGTTTTAAAATCAGAGCATCCTCCATTATTTGATTTTCCTACATGTCCAAACGTACATATTGCTATCTGCTGATGTTATTGTCAGATATATCTAAATCTCTTATTTCTCTCATTGCAATTAACACTAGGTCGATATTTGCTACATATTGGGGATATGCTAGCTAGACACAATAATTCAGTTTTTTAAAAATGAATATGTAAAATGGAACATGATATTTGGTTTTATATTTCCTCAACAAATCCCTACTTAATTGTATTATTGTAGAGTGATGTTTTTTCATCAGTTAGCTATATAAAGTGTTTCCAATATTTCTTAGTTGAATGTCAATGGTAAAATACTAAGAGACATTTGAAAATAGAATGGAACATGGTCACAGTGTTATATAGTAAGGACACTAGACATTTGGAAAAAAATATAAATTGAAGAAGGCTTGCATTATAAATAGATTTTTCTTTTTTATAAACTCCTTTAAATTTCTCTGAATTCTTTTCTTTACTGGGCTTTTCCCCCAAGCTACTATTAAATTGTGAACGTAAATTTTCATAAAACCTGTTTCATATAAGTATTGCTGATTTGAGGAGGGGGAGAAAAGTTTTTTTATTTCTCTTTTGTGTTCTCTTTCCCTGTGTGAGAAGAAAGTATTCAGGACATATTTTTAAATCATGAGAATAATAATAGCAGTTCCTAGGAGAATAAGAAAGCAAAGAAGAAGCTTTGTTTGACTTATCTGTGATAAGGCACTTTTGTGGCTTCAGTTTTTATGAGTTGAAGAAAGAGATGTACACAACACTCTAACCTTTCTATTATGACAGTTCATACTTCCTACACAGCTTACTTAACTTAAATATCTGGGAAATAGACACAATTACCACTTTATGGAATGCTACTTAACTTTTCATGTTCCCTATAGAGTAGAAACCCACCTCATCAACATTTATCTCAGTTTCTCAGGAATTATTTCTCCTCTAGGCTCCTGAATATTCCTGTGCAATTTAAAAATGTTACCCAAGGTTGCTTAGAAATAACTAAAATAGAAAAAGAAAAAAAATTCCCACACTACTGAAGTCTGTTCACAAGAGTTCCTATGAAAGAGCTGTGTCCTATGCCCATGTACACTTTAATCATTCACTCTTTCAGCTGTTATCAATTTAAAACCAATGAAACTCCCACACTGAGTCCATTTGAGCAGTCAATTTTAATATCTCGAGGCATCTGTAGTTATTCTGAATTGGCTGCAAAAGCAGAACTAACAAGTTAAGCTCTAACCATAAGTCGACATCAGGCTGGTAAACCATACATCAAACACAGACAGTTAGTCAATACTCCAGTATGAAAAACCAACTAGCATTTTTAAGAAGAGCAATATATTCATAATATGTTTGGCAGTCTGGTTTGCATTTCTTCCTTGATGGCTGTACATTTAACTTTCTAGTCAACAGGGTGGCTCTTGAGCTGGCAAAAAAACAAGTTTGAGGGAAAACTGGTCAGTCTTTCGATTTGTGGGTAATATTTTTTAATGAGAATAAAAGGGATGGGGGAAATGTGCCTTTTGTGAGTAAAAATCTAGAAAGTGTCTTAAATGGCTGCTTTTTATAAGAAAACTCTTTCAACCATATGTTCTGGATCTTTGAGCACAGTCCTTACTTCAAATATTATGGCACTGGCAGACCATGTGTCTCAATTTTGTATTTGGAAAATATGGTTGCTAGAAATACCTCCCCCCCCCACCCAGGAATGACTCTGTGACAGGGTTGTTGCCTCCCATAGAGAGAGGACAATGAAGAAGGAGTATAGGAGTATTCAAACAAGATCAAGGCAGTCATCACTTCAATCAAATCGTTTCCAAATTTGGGGGGATGGGAGCTCTGGGTGAGGGGGAGTGAAGGGTGTTTATGACATATAGCTGCCTATTCCCAGAACTCTTTTATGTACTTTTATTTTATCTTCAAAAAGAAAAGGCATATTAAAAGGAAATATCTAAGGAGGAGCAATGCTACATAAAGTTTATGTTTTCAGATCTGTTGCCCCAGAAAATGCTTTGATAAAACACACTTAGAGCAATATAGTCAATTTCAAAGAAAAGCTGGGAGATATACCTCTACGTATTGCAATTTGACTAGCACTGACAGACTACCAATTATGAGTATCCAAATTCTGATATGGCCTCTTGCCTCCCTCCCACTGAGAAAAATAGAAAATGCAGGAATAGCACTTTTGCAACATGGAGTTATTTTCCTGATGACTAAATTTTACAGAGGCTGATCAATTTTCATTATCATTCATCAGGTAAGGTAGCATGCCATAAGGAAATTTCTAAAATATTGAACAAAACTGTCCCCCCCAACAAAATAATACAAGTTTTTTTTTACTCTTTGAAATTTTTGGACTATTGTTGATTTATAATAGATATGAGTTTGGAGAGAAAGATTTGTAGGTCAAACTATCAATGATGCTGAAGGAAATAGAAGTACATTCTCTTAATCTTAGGATATGTCAAAGTGAATTGTTGACAAATATTTCCTTTGCTTGCAGCAGTCTAACACATCTGCTGAATGTGGTCTCTGATGAAGAGATACTGGCTGTGAGGGCTGTGATATGTACTATCTTTAGAGACTCACTCATCATACACATAATGTGAGCTCTTAAATCCCATTCATACCATGAGTGAGGGAGGAGTGGGACCTCCTTTCTCAAATACCGTGGAAAATCCAACTTATCTCACTGCCCAGAAAGCATTTATTCATACATTTGCTCAAATTGTCAATCTTCAGGCCAGAATGAAATTCTGCTTTCTTCCTCTTCAATTATCCACCTTGCCATAAAATGAAACCACCACCTCACACTTTGTGTAAGCAGTAGAATTATAAAAATTACAAGGGAGAAAGCCAGTATCCATCACTGGCTTTGGATACTGTTCGTAGGTCTATGGAGGCCCTGAAAAGCTAACAAGAACTAAGCTGAAGAACCTTCCACTGCCTGTGAAGTTGGCTTTAGGAGTCACATGGGAACTATGCAGTATGAGAACACCTGCTGGAGAACACCAGGGTATCAATAATAAATGGTAAGCTTTAAAAAGGGGATTCTTCTGAGCACTGACAAGGGCCCTGCATCTTTTTCTTCTCATCAGGTGGTTTCACGGAGGAAAGATTTAGGGTGGGATTAGAGGATTGAAATGGTCATGGGCCACTTCTCCAGAGGGTAGCAACCTTCTGACACAAGAAGGAAATAATAGCACCTTAGCCTGACATTTGGTCATCTGTATCTCATTGAGAATATGCTTTGGGGAGCATATCAGCTTTGGCTGGTACAACGCTAAGGGTGGAGGGGGAGCCTTTGTATGTTTTCTATAATATAAACACACACAAACAAGATTTGAGTTAGAGTACAGAGTATGCTTAAAACATGGCACAGATTCACAAGATGAACCAAAGCTTGCCTCCACTTGTTACTGCTTCTGTAGTGATACATATGCTCTATTTCTTCTTATTTTATGGAAACTTGTCAGTCCTTAAACTGGAATGCTCAAATACAATATTTTAAACTGGCACCAGGATTCAACTAACCCTGTAGGGCATGCCAAAACTCTGGGCAATCTTTTAAGGACACCTAGTCCATGGAATGAGTAAAACCAGCAGCTACTGCCAGGGCAAAAATTAGTATGGGCTTTAGAGGCCATTGGCTGAAAACAAAATGCCAGTAAGCTGGTTTTGAATCAATTGGGTCGTATTCATTTTATATTCCCAGCATTTAGCATGGCTGTTACTAGGCATTAGGTTAGTTTTATGCTTAAAGCCTGATATTATCTGGCATTTTCTTTTAGTTGAGAAAAGGGAAATATCTTGAAGACTTGACTTAATGTAAAAGAAATGTAGTTTAATGGAAGACAAAGGAGCATTATTATTATTATTATTTGCTAATACATAAAGTATAGTGGGTTACATACCAGGAATTTACTGGTAAAACCATTTGCACATACAAAAAAAGTCAAGTGCATGTTAGTTACCTTCTCAAATAATACTATGTTCTTACTAATGTCTGTATAAAAAGGTCTCTCCCAATAAGAAAGTAAATTCTTGAACCACAGGAAAACCGATTTATTATTCTGGCTCATTCTTTTTCCTCTTACCTAATTTGCTCCCATTTCTGGACCTCATTTTCTCTGGTTGCTCCAAAGCTATTCTGCTTTTAATATCTCATAAGACCTGGATTGTTTCCCCCTTGGATAACAGGCTTTTAAAAGACATGGCCTTAACCTGCTACCCAGGTGCACTTTTTCACCAACATTTCTTCATCTCTCATAGTGACCTGTATTTTATTATTGAACAAAAGCTAGCTACGTGGTACTCTATTACCAACACATTTGTTCCCAAGAGCCTTTAAATAACAGAAACTGCCTGGGAACTATAAATGCAAAGGAACCAGGAAGCTTGTAGGCCAAGATAAAGAAGCTTAAGGTTGGCTATTAATTTTGGCTAATATTAAATCATGACATAGCTCACACGTAAAGATCACAGTTCAATTATGAACCATAAAGAAGTTTATAGAAAAGAAGATTTACAAGATATTTTTAAAGCACATTAGTGCATATTGTGGAAGTTGTGAGAGTATTTCAGGCCCAAGCAATGATAGACCCATGCCCTAGTATATAAATTCAAACATAATTATTCTTAGACTAAGGTTGATAAAGTGGCAAAGTTGGAGCATGTCTCTACCCAAAGCTATATTGCATTGTGGCTCATATATATTTTGTTTAAATTAATAGTGTGACAATTGGGTTACTCTGTCATGTATCAGTTCTAACAAATTATTTTAAAATACTTTTCTCTTAGCTCAATGATTTTCTCTTCATAAACATGACTGCTATCAAAAGTTTAGGACTGATAGCTTGTTTCTGCATTTTGAATGGCAAATCTTTCTTTACTTCTCAATATAATTGACATATTTTACAAAGTACTATAATTTTTCAAAGACAGTATTTTATTTTATGGAAGACACCTTAAATAGTTATGTCTGTATGAGTAATTACTTAAATGTTACAGCAGTTAGATGGCACTACATAAGTGGGTGTAGTTAGGAAAGAAAAATGAGCTAATGCCCATTTAGGCATAAAGAGTAGCATGATTAAAATTACCAAAAAGAGAAATATAAGCTAAGCCCAAATTATCAGTATACTTTTTTGAAGTAAGTGAACTACTATTGTCTTTTCTAGACACTTGCCTCGACTGATTTCTCAAACTTTAAACAAATACTTGGGAGAATGGTTTCCTAGGGCATCTTAGTCATAATTTGCTCCACAAGCCTAAAAAAATAAGAGGGGAAGGGAAGAAGAAAAGAAAGATAAAAAGAAGAACTAAAAATAAAAGGAAG
This sequence comes from Tarsius wallacei, assembly GCA_963574415.1. Classification (NCBI taxonomy): domain Eukaryota; kingdom Metazoa; phylum Chordata; class Mammalia; order Primates; family Tarsiidae; genus Tarsius; species Tarsius wallacei. Next base: position 39,707 of record CAUYQG010005767.1, read on the forward strand.
GGAAGAAGGAAGGAAGACAGGAAGCATCAAAAAAGGAAGAGGGAAAACATTTGAGCTGGGCACCGTTCTTTCCATATGTCATTTTATTTAATTCTTAATGTAAAATTCATAGTGAAGAAAGCCAATAACCAGATTCATATCTGATTAATAGCAGATAAATGGCAGAATCCAGCTTAAAGCCTGGCTTGATCAAATTCCAAGGCTGTTATACTTTCAAGTAATCTGAAATAATTTCTTCTGAATTTTCTTAATTGTAAAATGGAGTTAAAAAAGCAGACCTTGGACAATTATCATAATACTATAAGAAAAGGATTGGTAGTAGCAGGAATCTGCCGGGGGAGGGGGGTATACCTCATCAACAAGGGTACCTGCATAATGAACATTTGCATACCTAACCCTGAATTGTACCCCACATCTTTAAAATAAAAAAATTAAAAGAGAAAAAAAATAGTCCTATCATCATTAAGATTGATTCAGTTTTTCAAAAGCATATAAGGCATTCAGTAGCCTTTGAAAATAAGATATTTGAGGTAGGTGTGGAAGCCCTGAACACTCACCCTAAAGCAAAGTCATATCACTGAAAAGCTCTACTCATGAATTCAGAGCTCTAGTCAGTCTTTGTGGAGATTCATTTCTAAAATAAGAATGGGCAACCATTGCCCACCAGATATTTGAACAAAGTCACTATTTTGATAGAAATAAAATGAGACAAATAAGCAAAAGAAAGTGACAAATTTGATTAAAAGAACAGAAGAATACATTTTTAAAATAAAAACTAAAAACAAAACTTCAAACAACAACAAATTCTAATATGTGCTCTCAGATTCATTTTAAAAATCGATTTTTCCCACTTATTCAATTTACAGATATTTTTTAAATGTCATATGCCATCCTCACTATCATGTATGGAAGTAGAGTTGTCAACATAGTTTTTGTTCTCATGGTATGTGAGAGAATGTTACATGCAAAAAAGAACAAACAGAATAAGGAAGAAATCCAGAAATTGAAAATATGATGGCTAAAATTAAAATAATATAAAGACTGAGTGATAAAACTGCAAATTCTTTCAAAATAGAAAAAATAAGATTTCATGAAACAATTAGTTCAGATGATCTACTATTTACATAATGAAGATCTCAAAAGAGAAAATAAAGAAAACAGGTAAGAGGACCATTTCAAAATAATAACAAAGATTAAAAAATTCCTGTGCTAGAGAGAGAGAGAGAGAGAGAGAGAGAATTCTTGAAATTAAGTGCCAAGCAAAATACCTATTAAAAATGTCATGAATTTTATACCTTTTGTTGATTATAGAATCTCAAAATAAAAACTAAAAATCCCAATGATTTTGAAAGAGAGAGGTTCAAAGTAACAATGTTTAGAGTAAAACAATTTTAAGAAGGGAAACTACAGCATTATATTCTAGAGGCAATGGCATTTTATACCCAACTAAACTACTGATCAAGTGTGTGGGCATACTGAATGTATTTTTGAACAGGTGAGGACCTGTGCTTTCTAAAATAGTGACTAAAAGCTGTCACAGAGTAATAGAAGAGATTAGAGATTAGAGAAGAGAAAGAAAAGATATGAGACCAGAAGAAAGTGACTACAACTGAGAAGAGAAATGAAAGGAAGTCACAGGGTAATAAACCTGGAAAGTAATCAGTGCAAATTGGAGTAAGAGGATAAAAGGACTTAAGAATAAGATATTCAAAAAAGTAAGGGGTTGCAGTCTAGAATATATAGAGTCTGAGAGAATGAAAGCAAATTATGACATAAAGGCAGGTAACAGGAAAAAATGAAACTAGAGGTGGGGGAAAATATGTACAAAAGATTCCCAATCAAAAAAAAGAATCAAACTAAAAGATGGCCTGACTATAAGCAATGATGGGGTATAATGTTTGAAAGCAAAAATTTTATAACTTGGGTGGCTCATAAGTCGTAGCATGTGACTCAGGGATATGTTAATCCAATCTGGCTTATAATTTGGCCAAAGGTTCTGTAATTTTGACATTATTAAAATAAAGCTGATTATAGTTTTTTCACATTTAGATCCAAAATATGGGGAAAAACATGGATGTAATGTGAAACAGCATAAAATTATTAATACAGCCCTCGAGTACAAAAGATAGGAGAAGGCTTTTCACCATAATATGGGGCATTACCCTTTGAAAGTCACAGGGGTTATGATGTTGTAAGAACAGAGAAGGAAGTCTAATACTTGGTGCTGCAGTAAACAACCTTATGTAAACATAACAGTATGGGTGTTGCTTTTTATATTTTTTACCTTTTAAAATTAACCTATACATAAGTTAGAAACATGCAAAATAATATAAATTTATATGATGGAGAAGTACAATAGTAAAGGCAGAGGAGATGAGAGGGAAGGGGACACTAAATTCCTCATTTCGATTATCTAGGTTTAATGGAATGATGAGTAGAGATGTAGGTATGTTGCAAGTTGTGGAGAAAGCTAGTAGAGATCCTGAGACCAGTTGTATTTAACTATGAGTATTCTGGGAGGAGAAGAACCAGATCCAGGCAGATGGGACTTAGTATAGTTGAGTACAGCTTGCCTACTGCAACAGAAATCTAAGGTAATGTCTAAGACTAATAAGACATTACAGCATTGAAAATAAGGAAGATATTGACAAAACTAATCAGGCTTCATCCTAAATAACAAGAACAGAGCCAATCATCAGAAATATAGAAACTGTTTGAAGTGGTGCTTCTAGGTAGTAAAACTAGAATGAGACTGGAAAACACTGCTTTTCATCATAACTCCTTAATGTAGACTATTTAATCTTTAAACAGATTGTTTATAATACACTTATTAAAAATAGAAATAGTATGATATTGGTTTCAGTTTCTAATACCATCCATTATAGTTTTGCCCACATTTTCTAAATCTATAATACTTTCTGACTCTGTTGCTTTGATATAAGGAAATAATATCTGCTCCTAAAAAGCCAAACAATTATTATCTTTCTAAAAACTGTATTTCCTATTCCTGGACATCCATGCTGTTATTTGAAAGATTACATAAGGTAGTTTGGGTGAAATTAAAGAGCTATTACTTCAGTTCCAAAAGCAAGTAGAGAATATGTACAAACACACCTACTGCCCTAAAATGTACCCTTTGGCCTATAATTTACATATTAAACTGATTCAAGTTTTGTTTCCAATGAGATGCTCAATGTAATAAACTCATACATTTATAAAAAGCTCACCATTCCTTGGCAAATACAAACGCACCTGGAGAGCTTTTCAGAAGCTACCACTGCAATGGCACAATGATTGCTATGCCCACCTGAGCTATTAAGATTTCTTTCTACTGAGCAATCATTCAGAATTATCTGTTGTTCCTTTTTTATGGATCACAATGTACTCTTCTCATTAGTCATATTGAAGAAATTAGCAAGTACAGCCCCATCAAGTGACTGTTTCCAGGTCTAGGTTCTAGCCAATGAAACCACACTTTGGCCAGGTCTCCATGAGTGCAAAATCCAAGTCTTTGAAGACAGCATTTGTGATTGAGTTTAGACTGTGATATCAAGCAATTCTTTTTTCACATAAAGTGCTTTGTGGACATTACTCTGATGGGTGTTATAAAGTCAGTAAAGCACAGGCCCTCCTACCTTCACAGTGGTGATCCCTAAAGGCTGACTGAATTCAGAGCTCAGCCTTCTTAACCTGTTGGTAACATTATATGAAAAACTAAACATGTTGAAAAGTGGCTTTGGCCCTGCAGTGTCCCTCCCAGGTCTCAGGGGGCACAATTTTAAGGTCCAAACTATCAAGCGCAGCTTTTCTGAAACTTGGTAATGGAGGCCCTCTGTGCAGATCAGGAGGATTAGACTGTGTAAATATGATAGAGATTCTTTGGCCAAATGTACTGCAGAACAACTTAAAGGATATTATCCCTTTTTCTAAATGATTTTTCTCTTTGAAAGAGTTAAGCTGTTTTGCTTGGAGAAATTAGCCATTAATCATTAATTTATTTTATGTAAATTTTTTTAACTGATTAAAAATACTGATGTTATTGCTTTTTCTAAGTCTTTGTCTTAAATGTAATAAGAAAGGGATTAAAATACTAAATTTGACAGGCCAGGTATTTTTAAAAAGTAGTTTAATGCCTTTTACTGAGTAAAAATCTTTTTTTAAAAAAGTGCACAGCTAAAACTGAAACAAGCCCAAGAAGTGACTACATTTGCATAACTTGATCTGTATTTGGAAAAAAAAGTTCCACTTAAGACAACAATGGAAGCTTATCAAATCAGAATTTTACATAGATTTTCCATAGCCCTACTAATGAATACTGACTCATTGGTCAGTTATGGTGAAAATTTAATGGCGCTCTAAGATAAGAAATGCATGAATTAGAGTGTGTTCAGCGGTTCCATTGCATCAGTATGAAAACTGCATTAGGCATCCAGCTTCTCTGCTGTTTTCTGAGACCAATTCTGGAGCACTGTAGTAATTAAGTATTTTGCTTGGAGGAGGACCCTGCCATTGAATTAAATTCCTTTCATTTTTCCATAGTTATGAAAGATTTGAACTTTATGTAAAAAGATGGCAGGTAACCTGCAACTGAATCCTTCCTAAGAAAATGATAAGCCTTAGGATGAATTCTAAGGCAGGACTTAAATTATTATTACAGTATTCTATGAAGTTGGACCTGTAGATGGTCAACTACTGTCTATGGCACTGAAAAGCACATCTTCATAGAGTGAAAGTCTGAAGCAAGTCTGATTGAAAGCAGGTACTAGTTTTGCTTCCAAATGCTTATTATGTTCTAAGAATTTGTCCTGTATTGATGATATGTGCTTATGCAGAAAATTTTACCTTCTACAATTGGTTCAGAGTGTCAGCTAATTTTTGTGATATGTTTACTTGTTTCACAATGGACTGAAATTGATAGATCAGTTATTGTCAACTATGTAAACATTTACCATTTCAAGTATTGCTGGAAGCGTTAAGATCTGCCCTCTTCCTGAGAAATGATTGTATATTAAATCACTTTTTGATTTATAAGGATTAGCCTATCAACTTTCTTTTAAGGGGTTAGGAGTTTATTTTAGCCCATTTTCAAATTCTTTCTTACATTTAATTTTTAAAAGATAGCCCTAAGTTAGAAAATTTAAAAAGTGGGGAGAATAATAAGCTCTATGCATATGTTTTCTTGTTAAAAAATATGTTTTGCCTGCATGATCCATAAGGTGATTTCCAGTAATAGAAATCTAATATACTGCTGATTCTATCTATCCATTCATTTACCTTACATACTAACAGTGATAACTACAATAATGAATAAAAATGATATTAGTAGCAGAGGGCATTAATTGAACTTACTTTTGTTCCAGAAATGCTCTTAAATACTTTACATAGGTTATCTCATTTATTCCTCTCACTGCTGTGTGTAAGTATCCCCATTTAACAGATGAGAAAGCTGAGGCTTAGAGAGAATATAACTTGTTCAATGTCAACATGAGTGAGTGGTGAATTCCAATTAGCTTAATGCCACAGACCATGTTTTTCTATCCTGATGGTTAGAATGGCTTAGGATAGTTTATTCTCCATTTTAGCTGCGTTTGCAAAATTACCTAGCTATTTCAGTTTAGATTGAATTTTTGGCCCTCCAGTTCTCAAGATTCATACATTTTTATAACAGTAATTTTTCTCAGACTTTGTTCCCAGCATTGACTTCAGACTCTGACTAGGGTGATCAGATAATTTTTTAAATCTAAGTCAGGATGCTTCCAAGAGTTAAAGGGGCCAGGTTAGTAAGTATACTGAGACAACAGTGCAAACTTTGACTATCCAGGCACATTGGAACATCGGGTCGTTCTAAGAGGCCCCTAGGATATCCCTTCTCTGCTCCTAGTTTAGGGTACAGACCCTCTGAGGGCTAAACAATGTACTTTGTTCAATGGTCCCATAACAGTACCCTTATTTTCTTGGGACATTTTTCTAGGCTATGATTTTCTTCTCTGTTATAGAGCAGAAAATTTAATAAGCAACCCAAGAAGAATAAAATATTCTAAATATTCTAATATTCCTTTAAAGCTGATTAGCTATGGACACAGAGACACATCTATTCATCACAGTTACAGTGCAAGTATAAAATGTTTGGTACCTTTAATAAGTCCTTTTTCTTGCAGAGTTTTCAGGGAAGGTCTTCGGGTAATAAACTTCTTTAATCTACTTTTAACTCGGTTTTTGTCACTTGTATCTGAAGCACTGTGATGCAGTCTGAACACTGGAGATTAAAAAAAAATCAGAAGCTTTCAGTAAATTTCTCCTTTATGATTATTACTTTATGTAAATATGAGTAGAAAACAGTCGTTATGAAACAGCTACCTAAATTAACAGTTTGGGTTTTTCTGTCTAGGCAGGGCATACGAAAAACATTTGCCCACATGGAAGTATTAGCCCCGCTGCAACACGAATGTACAGTAAGAATGGGGTTAGCTTCATATATTCACAGTTTATTTTCACTTTTATGCCCTTGTATTTAACATGATAACCTTTATCTAGATAATTCCACCTACCTGTATCTATATACATAATTATGGTCAGAGTAAAGAAAAATTCATCTAAATTACAAGAGAAAACTCTTTAGCATTGTTAATTTCAAGGAAGTCTAATTAGGTACTATCTCTAGGTGATGCAGGCATTTTTTAAGGTCCTGCTTTGCTTGAATAATTTTGTCAATCTTCTTCATTGTGCTAACCCAAAGTGACTTCTTTTTTTGATCATCAGATGTTTCTTACTCTCCTTATTGATGTATAATTACCATCAAGTCTCAGTGAAATTCAGAAACACAAATTTGCCTCAAACTTTTTCCATGTCTTCATCAGTCCTCTTTCCTCAACTTCACATTCTCAGCTTTAGTTACAAAGTCAGGTGTGTGTCAAATTCATTCCTGAACTTCTGCCGAATGTCCACTAATCATCAGATTCCATACTAAAGACTGTGAACTCAGTGATAAATATGACCCATAGGACTGGGTTGTTAATAAGCATAGTCTAAACACACTCAAGGTATCTTCTTATTAATTACAGGCAGTAATTTGTTATGCTTATAAGATGTAGATTTTAACTGAATCCTCTACTCTTTTAACCCAATTGTTGCATAATGTGAGAATTTGAGACACTTTGTTAGGTACTGTTTTTAACAAATATAGATCTGATTTTAAAAATCTGCCCTGTCCAGAGTGTGAGAAACTTTCTCATAACTGGCCAAGTGAAGGCATTTTTGCATCCTCCCTCCCCTAACTTTGACCACAAAGCAGCTGCAAACCTGATTTAGTAAGATAGGGAGTTAAGGTGAAGTGCAAAGAGGAAAACGTCCTACTTGCTTTCTATCTGGGAGAAGGGTGGAGTTTTATTTTTCAATTAAGTTCAAAGTTTTGATTAACACATGGGGCAAGATGCCATAAATTACTAAATTGAGACAATGCTTACCATTTGAAGAATATGTTATATTATTTATATTATTATATTATATAATACTTATATGTATGTTAATATGAAGAATATTTTATATTACTAATATAATACTTTATATTACCTTAAAGTAGTGCTTCTCAACTTTTGTACGACTGATATTTTAGGCTGGATAATTCTTTGTTGTAGAGACCTGTCCAGTGCAGGCTGTCTGGGATGTTGAGTAGCATTTCAGGTGTCTCCCCATAATATGCTAGCAGCATGTTCTCCTCAGTTTTAATCAACAAAAAATGTCTCCAGACATTGCCAAATGTCCCCTGGGGCTAAGGAGATGGTATGCAGAATTGCTCCCTGTTGAGAATCACTGCCTTAAACTGATTGGAAAAGATATAGGAACCACTTGAATTCTCATTTATTGGTGGTAAGTCTATCCATACACTAAGAAAATGTAAAAAGAAAAATCTATCATCTGCCTATCTATCTATCTATCTCTATCTATCTCTCTATCTATCTATCTATCTATCTATCTATCTATCTATCTATCTATCTATCTATCTATCTTTATCTATCTATTGTGTGTATATTATATATAAAATATGTATCTGATTCATTATCTGTCATCTACTATCTATTTTTTAAATGTATTGGTAGTAAAAGTACAACAACTAGCATCTGAGAAGAGTGATTGGGTCTATCAATTGAAAAGGTTGGGATCACTGTTTGAGACCAGGGCTTCCTAACTATTGTGCCTGGAAGAATGGGTTATATATGTGTAAGAATTACAGATGCCAACTGTGACCAGTGCTTAGGGTAATTAAGCAGAACCAGGGTAGCCTGAGCCCCTGGGGCAGTTGCATATTCTTTGGCTATCAGCAGCCTAATTCATTTTCTCCAGTGAGTTATACAAGTATTATCATTTTCTCTGTGATCTTAAATACTTTAAGAAGCATTGCTTTAGACCAGTGCTATTCAATTTGGTAGCCACAAGTCACTTGGGGCTATTGAACACTTGGAATGCTGCTTGAGCCATATGTTAAATTTATAATATTTTGGACATTTTCTACTAAATAAACTATCTTATTAAAATTAATATATTATCAAAACTTGTTTCTTTTTACTCTTAAAAAATGTGGCTACTAGGAAATTTTACACTACACATATGTCTCATCTTGTATTTCTGGACAGTGCTGGTAGATGATAAAAAAAAACCCAACAAACACAAATTGACCACCTGCATACATACTTGGTAGTGCTGTATTTAACTGGTGTTGATAAAATACATGTGGTCTGTGTAATTATAATATAACATGGTAAAGAGTATAATGAAAGTACAAGAGACTGACCTCAGGTTAGTTTAGTGTCCTTAGAACCCAAGAAAGCAGAAATTGTTTTTACAAAACCATAAATATCAGCCATTAACTGATTCAAAATTGCATGATTGGAAGAGCATTCTGAGCATCTTAAAACATTGTGCTTACGTGAGTTCCTATCAACTTTCCCTCTAGGCGCAATTATTGCAGTGACTTCCAGTGGTGTATGACTTCCTTCAACTGATGACTGTAGTCAAAGTCCCATAGGTCTGGGTTCTAGTGTTGGAGGCTGAAGAAATACTTAACATCCTTCAAACAATTCTGCCTCAGGGTAGTTTTGGTCTCAGGTTCATCTTTGGAACAACATGAATAATCATAGTTTCCAAAGGTTACCAAAGGTAATATTTTCTATTTCTAGTCTCATCTCAAAACATTGCTACTGCCCATGACAGAATGTCAAGAAATTCAGGGTCAAGTAAGGTATATTTTTCTGCCATTTTGGAACTAGTAAAAATGACATGTGTACTTTGCAGTCTAAAACACACATGCACACAGTATAAATGCTAGATTATGAAAATAATTATGTAGTGAGTTATATCTTTTTGAAACCCCCTAGGTATTCCAGTGATAGTATTCTTAATTAGAGAGATATATATGTATACTATATTGTTTTCAATACCACCATCTGGTTCCACATGTGAGAAATGTGTATAAGGTGCGTTGGTTTTTCAAAGAAAGTGGAAATATGTTTTTAAATGCTTTATTTTGTTTTCTTATACATGGTGAGAAAGTAACAGTCTTGGATAAGATTAAACAATTTTTAACGTGGCCAAACTTGCCAAAGTTGCCTCTAATGATGACTTTCCTAGAGACAGACTAGAGCTTCAACTTCCATTTCCTGATGCCATAAATAATCATCCTCAGATGACAAGTCAAGTTACAAGGCCTGTGCCATCATTCATTCAACTCATTTTGTTCAAAGAAGAGTTATGCAGAAGTTGAAGTCAATAGATGACTATAATATATAGCATACTTTTTATTAACTACATAACTTGAAAGCCCTATAAATACAAAATAAAAACATAAGAAGTGCATAGTTAGAAAGCAAGGTCCATCACTGAGTCCCTGTAAACAGCAGTAAAAGTCTTTGAATATTGTGGTTTACAAATTTGATTTTAACAGCCAAACTTATAAAACAGTTTATGCTTTTCTGTTGTCAAGGGAGAAAAACTTGCCAAATTGTTCATTTTAAGTAAATACAACATAACCAATTAAGGAAAGCAAAATTTAAACACATGCCTATGATAATCAGGACATAGTTTGCTTCTGATTTCACTACCGATTTTAACAGAACAGGGCTCCTTCCATTTTCCCACAGCACCCAAGTGACCCCACACATACTTTTAGAAACTTGTAATCACACAGTGCAAATAAAAGGACACTTTACTGGAAAATACACAGTGTGGTACAATAATCCATCATTTATGAAAAATAGAATTCAGCCTTTTCTTTTTCCTCGGAGATTCAACTGCTTTTTGAGGGTAAAGCTTCCTGCAGTTTAAAGATTTATGTTAAGCCAATGAATATTTTTTCCCATTTCCACTTAAATTTTTTAAATTTGAAAATGAAAAGAGCTGAAAGAGATATGAGTTTAGACTCTAAAACATTGAATCTGATTTACATAGGACGCCAGATAAATCACACTTAATTCTACATATTTTCACCTCCATCAACAGTTAACCTGAATTGTACTCGCTTTTTAAGTATTCTAGAATTTACTTACATTTTCTCTCTTTTTTCTATTAGAGATCTTTCTTTCAAGGCTGAACAAATAGAATATTTTTCAAAGACTAAGAATTTTGAATAACAATATGCTATTTAAGTCTCAACACACACAGGCCAAAGGCATTAGCTTTAAGTACCATTCTTAACCAGTTGAGAGACTTAATTGGTGCTAAAACTGCTCTCATCAGAGAAGAGTCAGAATCCTGAGCTTTCTAAGATATTTGGATAGTGGACTTTCTAAGATGATCTTCAGTTAATAGCATTACATATGACACTAGGCATTAGCTCAACACAAGTTTTATACCTGACACAGCTATTATGGTGTTAAAATCACCTCTAGAGGTAGGAATGTTTATTGTAATGGAGGCCCTTTGTGTATTTATTTTCCCACGTCGGTAATGGGAAGGGGAAGCAATGCAGTTTGGACGAAGAACATCTACTATCATGCCATTCAGTGTGTGGGAACCACAAAAGAAAACTCCCAAATCTTCCAGAATCTAACAGTTTGGATAATGTGATCCAGAATTGTGCATCTGCCAGACCTTCTCTTGCTGGGGACCTTATTTTGAAATAACTGCTTTTCCTGCCAAAGTGCTGTTCTCGCGGTATTCCCATGTTACAATTACATGTTGTTATTATTATTTTTTTTTAAATTTAGAAATGCTGGGAGAGCTCACACTTCAGAAATGTTGCTAAAGGAAAGCAGAGTCATACTCCTTCAGAAAAGCTATTACAAACAGCTTTCTAGGGTATTTGTTCTCACTTGATTGGTGAGGTTTGACATAGGGATCAACATCAGGTGTAGATATATAGTTTTGTTAGCAGCTAAGAACTCTGAGTACTTCAATTCAATTCCAGGAGGGTGTCAGGGCAAAGCTACTGGCAGTCGCTTAGTGCCATTATCTTACCACACTGCGGTGTCCAGAGTGGGAGATCCAGAGAGAAATGACAAAATGAGGTTATGTCAGGCTCTTAATCCTTAGAGATTCCAAAACACTTCTCAAACCTTTGCAGGGATTACATAACAAAGTACTGAAGTGTCTCCACTCATATTTTCCAATACAACCTTTTTGTGTTTGGAATTACCCTGTTTTACCACTTTCCAAAATTCTTAAATAAGAGCACCTTACCCAAAATTGATTGAAAAGAAAAATCAGGTTTTTTACATTTCTTTTCAACCTCCTGCCTCCTTTTCCAGGTCATACACACTTGTGCTAATTCATGGGGCTGCAATAAATTCTGCTTTGCCTTCTCCAGCGTGCAGTTTTAGAGCTCCCAGAACTTTGCACATAACTCCCAGTATCAGAGTGAGCAGACAGGGTAAGTTTGGGCTTAATATACTGTTGGTCATTTAATATCTCCCTTTTTCACATGCTCAATGTAAACAGAAGTCATAATTTCAAACCCCAACTTGCAGCCTGAGAAACGAAGTTATTGAAATAATAAGTAACTTACTCAAAACACAAATCATGATTAAATCTGGAAATAATTGAAAGAGGGAATGCTGGGCATTTTAACAGCAGTGCTTGGTTTTAACCACTTGTTTCTCACTTAGACATTGTAGAAATACAAAACAGTCAATTTGATTCATATCAGAAGGGTGTGGACACATTATATTTCAAAAGATTCATACTCATGTTATCTACTCATTTAAGAAGTGATAATTCATATACAATGAAAATGTTTACTTTTAGACTAAATTATCTAGTTTAAATTGTCAAATCTAGCCACATTTTTATATTTTCAATGTCGATAATCTACAGCCATATAAAAATTCCATAGCTACTTTTCCCAGGAACATATATATATATATACATGTGTTTCACCACTGGTAGATTTATATATCTGTGATTCAAATTCTTCACTTTTTAAACACATTTTTAAGTATTTTTATTCTTCTGATAATACAACTTACGTGTGTCTACATTGAGAATATATTTCTATAAAGTAAGACAAGGGTTTTGTTTAAACTCTTCTTTTTATAACCTTTAGCACAGCTTTGAGTTTCATAGTGAATATTTTTAATGATGCTGATGATGATGATAATGTCAATATCATACTATAAAAATAGAATATATAATCTCAACATGTCATTTTCCTTCCATTGTAGATTTCTCTGGCTTCTTTTTATGAGCCAGAGTTTTAAAATACCTGCATCACAGGTTATGAAAATACTATATTTTCAGAAAAACAAAAAGAGAGAAAATATACCTAAGTAGCAAAAATCTATCTTGTGTGTAGAGACACACAATTACATTTTTCCTGAAACAGGATCAGATACAGTGTAAAATGTAAAGATTTAGATCATTAAAACACTCTTCTATTGACAATATATTTTAGCCTGGCTTCTTATGACTTGATGTAGTGTCAGTAAAACTTTGTCATTTGAGAGCTGTTCAAACTTTGATGAATTTGCTAATAAAGTAAGTGGTTATTGAGCTAAGGCAGTAGCTGATTTTGAAAGCTGAATTACTAAAAAAAAGAAAGAAAGAAAATAGCATAGGGCATCAATCCACACAAAGGGCACGATGAAGTAGAAACATGTTTTCTATGAGGAGAGATTGTGTATTAAATACAAGGATAGATTCTCTTTTGGTGATAGAAAACAGGCCACAGCCAAATAAAATGAGAAGAGCCTTATATGTAAATACAAACCTCAGTCCATGAACAGAGAAAAAAAAAACTAAAAAAGAAAGAAAAGAATTGTAGGCATGGTAATTCCACATAGAGGTAAAAGCATGGCAGGATTTCTGGAAATTAACACTTAGATTTCTGTAAAAAAAGTAAATAAAATTGGAGAATGACACAATATTTATATTTAAGAGCATTGGATATTTTAGTGCTGATATACTAGGCTTAGTGGTGTTTCAATTGGGTGGTATTTAAATCCTCTCTCCATATATACACATATAGTAAGAGCTACCACTATATATCATGTGTGTATTTGTGCAATTGTGAAAAATTATGTAAAGATGTATTCTCGGTGGGTATAGAGGGGAGTAAGTTGGCAACTTCGCAGTGTTTTCGTTAACTCTCTGAACTCCTGACCCTATGTGTGCTACAACGTATTCTTGGTTTTAAAAATGCTACAATGTATTCTTAATTTTTTCAAACATAAAATCTGAGCCAGAAAAGAAATACATATATAACAGCCACAGTAGTTTGAGAAACGTCTTAAAGCCAAATAATCAATAGTTAAGAGGAAATGGCAAAGTGTTTGTTTAGCTTATTAAAAAAAGTTAAAATATACATATAGTATTGATTCTTCTAAAATAGCCTTAATTTCCACTTTGGCTAGACAATCTGATTATAATAGTGTCACATTTACTTTTAACAATGACTAATGTTCTGGGGGTGCTGTCTATGTGACAAGGAACTTACTAAACACGTTAGATCTCATTTAATCCACTAACCATGTAGTGTGGTAGGTTCAATTATTGTTGCCCATTTCACAGATTAGTAATCTGAAGCTCAGAGACAGCCACATAGCAAATAAGCAGCAGAGTCAGAACTCAGGGACCAAATGGCTTGCCTTTCCATCTGTTTGGCAAGCTGTCAAAATGACTAAGGACATAGAGAGATGGTAATAACCCCCCATCATACTCAAGAACTTTCAACCTAAGGTCTTAAACCCTGTCTGCTTTACGTGAACTGTCTACTGAAACTATCTCTTGGTGGTATATGTCACTGTAGACCTGAGGGGAAAATAAGTTGTCTTAGATGAGTGACTCACAGGCCAGCAAAGGAGCTGATGGCTGGATCCTCCGAATTGCCTGTCAGAATGGTTGAAGAAGGCGCCTGGGTGGTACAGAGCTCTAAGCACCATGAGCATGAACTGAGCTCTGCTGCAAGGCTGTGTACTAGGCACGAGGCACATCAGTCTTCATGCTCCAGATTACTTAAGGTAGCAAGATGAAAATGAATACAGAAGAAACGTAGATGGGGGCTGGGGCTTCCTTTGAGGCAAAATGGCTAACGACCTAGCTGGATCTCTCCATTCCACTTCTAGCATCATTGCTTAGTCTTTTTGAGATACACACTTTGCTCTCAACAGTGTGGGTGAACACACACTTCTACAGACTCCTTAGCTCCTCTCTCCACCAAATCAGGAAATCTCATTCTTCTCTAAGTTCAACCCCAATGTTCAATAGCTTGTTTTATTCCTGGTTACTTTATAGGAACTGAGTGCAAGAGTTCAGGATCAGCACTTAGGGGGAAAGCAGATAAGAGCCATTGGTATGGCTTCCTTCCAATTGCTAATGCCATTCCTTAAAAAAGTGGGGGGGGGGAGGTGTTTCTTTCTCTCTTACCCATTTGTTCTCTCTCTCTCTTTTGAATAATAAAGGCTTTGGATTTTGAACTTCCACTTTGTCAATTAATGTGATATCTTATTCAAGCCATATGAACATTTGTGTCTCTATTTTCTCATCTGTCAAATGGGGATAATAATGTTAAATACTCCTATATAGGCAAAACACGTAGCTCAGTGTCTAGTATATGATATATACACAGTTTATAGAAACAATTATTAATTTTAAGATAATTATCCTGTATCATCATCACTGCTGTAATAATCAGTAAGTAAACAGAACAGGTGTTATAAAAAGTACTCTCCTCACTCTCCATCCAGTACCTCTCACTTTTTCAACATTTACTGAGTACTCACTATGTATCTGGTATTATTAGATTATGCCCTTAGCTGCTGTTCCGTGTGTGTGTGTGTGTGTGTGTGTGTGTGTGTGTGTGTGTGTTCTGTTATTTGGCCCCTCAATTAAAAAGAAAAAAAAAACTTGTATGCAATCCCAAGAGTTACCTGTCATTACTTTCTGCCAGGTAGAGTGCATTTCAAGACTTTGAACATGTGTTAAAATCATTGGGATTTGAAGAACTATCCATTAACGACTTTCTGAACTGTGACAATGGATATTGACAGGGCTTGTCAGACTAAACCACTATTGATTGCCTCACATCATGTGTATAGCAAAACCAATTTCTTTCAAGTGCTTCTTCCTAACTGAAATACATTATTGCAGCTTTCCTCTCTGTTTATTATAACACCCAAGTTCATTGCATGTAACACATCCGGCAAAAAGGTTTCACAACGAACGAAGTAGCAAATGGCAACACAGAGAGAAGTGAAGGTACTTAGCAATCCAAATACTCTTGTACTGTAAGCTGCTATTTCTTTTGAAACTATTGATTCCTTGCAGAATCTTTGTTTTTATTTTACAATCCTCTCGAATAAGGAAAGAGGACCGACTAACAGAGCTTTGCTATTGTTTAATGACCCTGTGACTCTCATGGTTTCTACCCCTGAAAGAAACTATTTTAAGTATTGTGTGTATGTTTAAGTTGTGGGAAAGAAAGTGTTTATGTTGGGTCAGTGCTCTCCTGCCTGTAAACACACACAGCTCTATATATACACAGGGATGTGTCTTTTCCCAAACTTTAGAATGTTTTTGCCATTATGTGACTTAAGTCAAATTTGGGCATATGCTACATATTGTACAGTTTTACTATTAATTTGAATTTGCATTGTGCCTTTCTTCCTAAAAGGGCATTTAAAAAAATACTGAAACAATACTCTTATATAACAAAGAGCTGTTCTCATAATACCCCCACGAGTAGGAAGAATTCCAGATTTTTTTTTACTTGAAAAATTACTATTAAACAAAATCCAAAAGAGTCCTTTTCACAAGTACTAACTCATCGTACCTTATGCTTTCTGCAGTGTACCAGAAGTAACCCAGAGCTTTAAAAGGACCTCTGGCCCTAATTTTCACCCTTTAAGAAGCTCAGAGTTTGCTGTATGCGAAATCCTGGGGAAAGCAGGGTATTCCTAAATTCTTAGGGTAATTCTCATAGTATTTCAAAAAATTGGCATCCTTCTACAGAATGATTCTTCTAGCTCACAGGAATCACTTTTGATGATGAAAATAGAGACTTTTGGTTAACCCTACAAACTCTAATTAAACCTGATCTGGTGCTGCCAGTTTTTCTCCCATTCTAAGCAAACCTGGGCATTTAAAAAGAAAGAATTGCTTAGAAGACTGGCAAATGCTAGTCAAGAAAAATGTATCATGCTTTAAAACCCCTTCTTAAATCACATAGTTCCAAGTTTACTTCAATATTCTAGACGAGAATATCTCTTGCAAAAAGGATTCTTTTGAGTCTTGCCTCTGGCTCAAGCTATGGCCCAGGAGAATGGCTGTACAGCACCCTGGGCCATGGCCTTCCTCTGGCTTTGCCCCTTTGCTATGGCCTTCTCACCCTAACATTCCCCAGCTCTGAGACAGGCTCTTGGCCTTGGGCCCGTACTTTCGGCACTCTCTGCAGGGCTCACTCCATCCTGAGGAATGGTTGGTTGTCAGAGTGGTAGCCTCCCTAGGCTTTTTCGGGACGTTGGAGATCAGGAAATGTCAAGCGAGAGTCAGTGAGTCTCTCACAAAATAGTTTTGTTGGGACAGAAGCCTCTATTAAAAGCATCATTTTGACATAAGCTTCAAGCTATTTGCTCCAAATTGTGCGTGCGAGTCACTGATCCCCTCCCCCACAGGAAATGTCTTGAAAATGCAAAGGGTGCACTGAGCAGATCTGAGGACACAGTATGTTGTCTATGGCTAACTGATCAGGGATAGTGGGGTGGTTTGTCCTCACAAATGCTGACAGACAGCTGCAGTTTGCAGCTGGCAGGGAGCTTATGCTCCCTAAACAAAGATCGAGCTGGAGTCCGGTGAATACTTGGCTCTTTTGCAATAATCATAATTCATAACATACATTTCTAAAGAAGGAGAAAAAAACTAGGAAAAGACCCAGAAAGTTCCACAACACTATGGCACTTGATGTGGTCTGGATATAGGCTGTTTTATTTGTTGTCCATTTTGAAATCCCTTTGGAGTCCTGTATGGTGATGGTGGTCACCATGTGTGCGACAAATGGAACTGTTTTCTTGCTTTCTAGCCAACACTTCAGATTTACTCTTTCTTCCTTTAAAAAAATCATGGCTGGGTGTGGTGGCTCATGCCTGTAATTACAGCACTTTGGGAGGCCATGGTGATGGATTGTTTGATCCCAGGAATTTGAGACCAGCCTAGGCAACTTAGCGAATCCTCATTTCTTAAAAAAAAAAAAAAAATAGCCAGGCATGGTGGCACATGCCTGTAGTCCCAGTTACTCAGGGATGGTGAGATGGCAGAATTGCCTGGGCCCAGAGGATATCTGATGTGAGCCATGTTCATCATGATCATGCCACTGCATTCCAGCCTGGGTGACAGAGTGGGACCCTGTCTCCAAAATTCTAAAAAAAAGTTGTGATGGGAGATTTATTTACTGCCAAAATCCAAGTGTTGTCCCACATATTTTACTTCTTTTCCTAAATGAGTTAATTGTAGTCAAATTGCCAAGCTTTTTTTTTCTGTTGTTGACCGTCAGATAACCCCATTCTTAGGCACAGTTCATGTGTAGTCTCAGAATCATGAAATATGAAATCTGGAAGGAACTTGAGAGAACATAGAGTGAATGCTCCCAGCTTTGGAGATGAGAAAAAAGACATCCAAATTGTCTAAGTCACTTGCTCAAGGCCACATAGTAAGAAGCAAAATAAAGGTTCAAGCCAAATTTCTTAACCACCATTTCTAGGTTTTGTAAGCATGCCTTTATGCCTCCCTACTCCCACATTTAATTTTTTTTTAGAAAAATTGTTCCTAAGTCCAGAAGAATGTTTAGAGGACTCATGTTCTGTTGCTTGAGGTGCCAGCTACAGGTCCAATTTTTCCAATAAGCAGGAATTTTACATTTGAATCTAAATGCAATAATTGCTATCAGTTAATTCTGTTTTATTCTACATGTTTAGGATTGGGGAGTTTTGACTACAATATGGAAATATATTTAAATTTATATGCATAATTATGCATAATAATATGAAAAATACATGTCCCCAAGGGGGGAGACTACGGTAGCCTTCCTTCTGACATGTAGTGATGCTAAGTGTTTTGCTAGTATCCTTTTTTCTAACATTTGCTAACCTGAAATCTGTAATAGATTATTATTATTTGGGGTTTTGAGCCTTCCTTTTCCCAGGGGGAAGACGATTCTGTTGCTGAATGCCGGGACACCCCTCCAGATGCAGATGTCACTGAGAAGAGTGCTTGCTGGATATCCTTTCCATGTGTTTCAGCCTAAGCTAGAAGGGAATAAAGGGGATTGAGCTACGGATGGGAAAACACATTTTGCCAAGTTCCAACCCCTCTGAAATTTGAACTTTTTGGGCTATTGAACAGGTTGAGATCTTGGTCTTCTTCAAGCTTATTTACTCTTGACAAAATGGAATTTCTGGTCTTGGGGAAAAAATAATGTCTTTGGGTTTTAAAGGCCTCCAAAAGCTTCTTGAGACATTAAGTACCTCTTACATAAAATAACACAGTGATGATTTAAGACTAGAGGAATTGGAAATGCGCAGATTAAATGACCTTTAAAATACACATAGGTTTAAAATCGAAAGGAAAATGCACTTAGCAAAAAAGCATTTGGGATTTATTTCTAAAATATGGTTGGAAACATTAAACAAACTCAAAATGAGGCAGCGTGTGCACATCCTCATTTTGACTTAAAGATCTTCTTTAAATAACACAACAGATGTAGTCATCAGCATTTATTCCAACAGGGACACTGTGAATGGTGAGAAAGACACGGTAAGACATGGGTAATAATAAGAATTACTGTCATTGTTATCCCTTAATCCCTCAAACTGTCGAAGCACAACCAAGAGTAAAAGGGAAATATTCTGGTAGGATCTGACTCCCTCCCCATTTTTTGTCAAACAGTTCAGTTAGAAAATGTCCACCAGGAAATACTTTCTTAAATTAGTCAACAAAAAGCAACTTTAGCTATTTGTACTCTATGGCACAACAGAAAAAATAAAAAGCTCCCTGTGGGCGTTGGTCTGAAAACACAAACGAATCCTGGCTTATGCAATGGTGAAGAAAGGCAGAGCCATAGTTCACCAGTAGGCTCTTGTGAAGGAAACTTGAATTTAATTGCTCTACTGTGAGGGAATAGCCAACTGGGAATTGCTCGGGTCACACGATGGTTTGGCAGAAACATTACTTTTGCCAGTTTTGTGGCACATGAAATAGTAAATTGCTATGGAAACACACTGAGGTGTGAGTGAAGGTAGGGTGAGGTGGGTCTTCATGTTCTAGTTTGAAGTTTAATGATGGTCCCTACACTCTCATTAAGCTGGTATAGCATCGGTGGTCAACAAAAATTGTTTAATAATTGAAATGAATCATGTCTGAGCAAGATGTGTGGTGGAAAGCACATAGGCTTCTGTATTAAGAGCTGGTTTTGAATTCTGGGTCTACCATTTAGAAAGTGTGTCATTTAACTTCCTTGGATCCCAATCTTCTCATCTGTGTAAAAAGGACAAAAAGATCTTGGTGCAGTGTTTAGGTAAAGATGAAATTTATATAATGTATAAAATCCCAATGCTTTATACATAAGTAGATTACAATCTTCATCCTTTTCTTCCCCTTCTCCATCTTCATCATCCTCACTATCATTATAATTTATAGCTTTTATTAAACTCTATGTAAAATGAGTTAAACAGAAATGGTCCTTGGACTTTGGGGGCTAACAATTGGACATCACAATACTAATGTGTCTAAACAGAAAAAGGACATGGATAATATAAGAAACTTGGAATAAGTATATAAAAATTCAACTAAATCTATATTAATACTGTCAGTAAAAAAACGATGTCCATATTGACTAAGAAGAGCCCTAGAATTGCTTGTTGAGACAGAGGACATTTTCTCACACTTTTAACCCATTGTATACCCTATTCTCCAATGTCATGAATGTTTATTAATGGCAACTTTGATGGCAATAGATATATCAGCAATATAAATCCCCCCAGGTGAATGCATGGTATGAGTTGCTATGATCACTTCTGTTAATAATAATAATTTAAAAAATAACAAATATATAAATCTTTTATTTTATACCTTAAGATTTAAGTCCTGTGTCAACATGAACAGAGATATGGTGGGAAGTCTACTTTGATAAATATGGTAGCAATGTTATTTTATATTATGATAACTGTTATCAGAATTGCATCAGTACATCCCATGCCATGCAGCCCTAGGGCACATAAATGTGTACTTTAATAATCACAGTTAAGACATCTTTTACATATTAAATAAAAGACCCTTGCTATTTGATTCATTGCAGATGGAATGTCAGTTGTGGGGAGAATCTAAAGATCTAAGGATCTGAATTGTGAGTGTGGTAGGGGATTGAGAGAGTAGGTTAATATGCAGGAGACTCTTTGCTTTGCTGCTGCAGGTCATAGAATCATGCTCTCCACTTTCAAGCTAGATTAGCTCTGACCAATAGAGTACGAGGGGGAGTCTCCCCCCCACCAAAACAGATTTTTTTTTTGGAGGGCAGGCTGCTTGTAGTATAGACTTCCGCCACTACGTAAGTGTTCTAGAAACCCATTTGCATCAGTGTACCAGTAAGCATTGTTGTGAGAGGCTGCATTTGGCTTGAGTTAATTTGTTTTGAGATATTTTCAATGTGCTTGCCTGTTTCACAATGGGTTACTTACAAATGCACCTGCCTACACTGTATTGAGTGTTCAGCAGTTTTTGACCAAAAATGGCATGAGCCCCATACCCCACCCTCCATATTCACCCAATCTCATCCCGAGTGACTTATTTTTGGTTTCCCTGGAAGAAAAAATTCTCACAGAGAAACATTTTGCTGATGTGGAAGAAGTGAAACAAAAAATGGCAGAAGCACTAAAAGGAAGCAAAATTGACGAGTTCAAAAACTGTGTTGAGCAGTGGAAAAAAGCATCTTGATAGGTGTATTGCATCAAATGGAGAGTACTTTGAAGATGACTGAAGTCAAAACATGTAAGAATAAATACACACTTTTAACTAAATAAGTTCTGAGCTTTTTGAGTACCCCCTTGTAAAATAAGGCTCCTCAGAATGAGGGTCTCCATGGTGAGCGTCCATACCTTTAGACGGAGATGATTGATTATACTGATTATTGATCATTAATTGTATGCCAAACACATCGGCTTTCTTGCTCTTTCTTGAGCATAACCTACCTCAGGACATTTACAGATGCTGCTTCTTCTACCCTGAATATTATTTCCTTAGATATCCACATAGTAACTTTCCTTACTTCCTTCAGATCTATCCCCAAATGTCACCTCTCATAGCTTGTCTATTTAAAATTGCAAGTTTTCCCCACTTAGGTGCTCTTGATTCTCTTTCTTTTTTTTTCTCCCCCTGCTGGTGTTTGTTTCTTCATTTTATTTTTGTTTTTAAGTTGCTAAACATCACTATCTAGTGAATATATATCTTATAGACTCTAAATGCATCCTACTTGCTGCAAAGTCTATAATTTTGTTATTCTTTATGGCTGTGTAATACTCCATCATGTGTATGCACCACATTTTCTTTATCCAGTCCACTTTCGATGGACAGCATGGTTGGTTCCATGTTTTTGCTGTTGTGAATTATGTTGAATATATATTTCACATTTCTCCATGAGAATCCAAAGCAGGATTTTTACATTTTTAAAAATTATTTTATTTTTTAAAGACTCTAGTCCCAGTGTCAAAAGTGTTGTGCAAATAAGTGCTCAGTATATGTTTGTTGAATGGATAAAATAAGATTCTGATTTTCTATTTTAGAAAAATGAAAATGATTATTTCTTGTTTTCAACATTTTAAACATTTATGGAAAATCCCTATGTTCTAAGAAAATAAGCCTTCATCTAATGTTTTATGAAGGAGGAAAATTAAAAGACAGTCTGGGTTTATATCCACATCAGGTCTTAGAAAAGAAACACGCAAAACAACAAATGTAATTAAATACATCAACAGACGTCAGAACAAAAACCACATGATTATATCATTAGATGCAGCAAAAGCTTTTGATAAAATACAGCACCCCTTCCTGATAAAAACCCTCGAACACCTAGGCATACTAGGCATACCTCAAAATAGTAAAAGCCATCTACGAGAAACCCACAGCTAGCATACTCCTAAACAGACAAAAATGGGAACCATTTCCCCTGAAAACTAGAACAAGACAAGGATGCCCACTCTCTCCCCTCCTGTTCAATATAGTATTGGAAGTCCTAGCTGCAGCAATCAGAAAAGAGAAGGCAATCAGAGGTATCTGAATAGGAAAAGAGGAAGTCAAATTATCTCTCTTTGCAGATGACATGATTGTGTACCTTGAAAACCCAAGAGAATCTGTCAAAAATCTCCTTGCACTGATAAAGGACTTTGGCAAAGTCTCAGGGTATAAAATAAATGTGCAAAAGACAACAGCATTTCTTTACACCAATAATAAACAAACAGAAACCCAAATAAAAAGCACAATCCCATTCACAATAGCCACAAAAAAATGAAGTACCTTGGCATCTTCCCAACCAGAGATGTGAAAGACCTTTACAATGAAAACTACAAAACACTGCTCAAAGAAATCAAGGATGACACAAACAAGTGGAAAAATATCCCATGCTCATGGATTGGAAGAATCAACATTATAAAGATGTCTATTCTACCTAAGGCAATTTACAGATTTAATGCAATACCCATCAAATTATCAGGAACATTCTTCTCAGAGCTAGAAAAAACAATACAGGAATTCATATGGAAACACAGATAACCAAGAATAGCCAGAACAATCCTCAGCATAAAAAAAAAAAAAAACAAAGCAGGAGGTATCACACTACCAGACTTCAAACTTTACTATAAAGCTACAATAATCAAAACAGCTTGGTATTGGTACAGGAACAGGCATATAGACCAATGGAATAGAATTGAGATTCCAGAAGCAAAACCTCAATTTCTCCACCAACTCATCTTCAACAAAGCCTCCATCACCCACCACTGGGAAGAGGAGAACCTATTCAGTAAATGGTGCTGGGAAAACTGGCTGACCACATGCAGAAGACTCAAACAAGACCCCTATCTATCCCCATACACCAAAATTAACTCCAAATGGATCAGAGACCTAAATGTAAAACCTCAAACCATAAGAACCTTAGAAAATGAAGGACATATCCTCATGGAAATTGGAACTGGCATTCAATTACTGAACAAAACCCGAAACCCATAGGCCATAAGAGATAAGATAGACAAGTGGGACCTCATTAAACTGACAACCTTCTGCAAAGCCAAAGAAACCATCAAGAGAGCAGAGACACAGCCCACAGACTGGGAAAAAGTATTTGCCATCTCCAGGTCCGACAAAGGCTTAACATCTTGGATCTACAAGGAACTCAAACGTGCTGAAAAGAAAAAAACAAACAACCCCATTATAAAGTGGGCAAAAGATATGAACAGACACTTCTCAAAGGAAGACATTCGAGCGGCCAACAGACACATGAAGAAATGTTCAACCTCGCTAATCGTCAAGGAGATGCAAATCAAAACCATGCTGAGATACCACCTAACTCCAGTCAGAATGGCAGTTATCAATAACTCAAAAAATAGCAGTTGCTGGAGAGGGTGTGGGGAAAAGGGAATACTTTTACACTGTTAGTGGGAGTGCAAACTAGTGCAACCTCTGTGGAAAACGGTGTGGCGATTCCTAAAAGCTCTATATATCGACCTCCCGTATGACCCTGTAATCCCACTACTGGCAATATACCCTGAAGAACTCAAATCACTCTATAAAAAAGATACCTGCGCATGAATGTTTATCGCAGCATTGTTCACAATAGCAAGAACCTGGAACCAACCATGCTGTCCATCAAAAGAAGACTGGATTAAAAAATGTGGTACATATACACGATGGAATACTACACAGCCAAAAAAAAAGAACAAAATCATGAACTTCGCAGCAACCTGGATGGAAGTAGAGTCTATAATACTGAGTGACCTCTCACAGAAACAAAGATCTGAGTATCATATGTTCTCACTCATATATTGGACCTTGAACATCTATTGTAATACTATAAGAAAAGGACTGACAGTGGTGGGAAACTATGGGGGGGAGGGGAAGGGAGGTGGGATTAACGATAGTCAATATCTGTCTGGGGACGGGGAGACACCCCTTATCAACAAGGGTACCTGAACAAAACATGTTTGCATACATAACCCTTAACTGTACCCCACAATATCAAAATAAAAAATATTGATTAAAAAAATAGCTAAAATGTAGAAACAATCGAAATGCCTATCAACTGAAGAATGTTGGCAAAACAAAATGTGCATATCCATCCAATGGACTGTTATTCAGCAATAAAAATATGGAAACATGTGTCAGTATTCAGTAGATTAGTACTTAATAAAGTATTGGTAAATGAAGAAAGTAAAAAAAAAAGCTTATATTTGTTATACAATTCAGCAATCACTAATATAGTTTCAATATATGTAATGATTAATGTTTTGTCTTTGCTCTCAAAGAACACTTATTCTGGTGGGAAAATCTGCCATTAAAAATATAATTACGATACAATTTCAAAAGTGATACAGGCGTGGGTCAGAGAGAACGTGTTTACTAACTCTGAGGAAGTGAAGTAAAATTTTACAGAAGGGATAAACTTGTGCTGAGAGGGTGAAAAGGGATTTGAAGGTCACCAGTCAAAAAACGCAGAAAAGGTAATTTCAGACAAGTGCATGGAGGTTTGAAAGAGCAAGGCCTGAATAGTCAAAAACCTCACATGACTAATTCAGATAACAGATGGAGGAAGTGGGATGAACTTATTAAAACTGCAGTAGCCATAAATCACAGTAGTGGTGTTGGGCATCTTTGTTAATAATGAAAGTTTATATATAAACATTTTGCTTTACACTGTTTGTTCTGTATTATTTGTTGTGTCTTTAAGTTAGCTATTCTCTACCAAGTAAGAAAATAATCCTTTATTCTTATATTGTTTATTTTTACTCAGAAATTTTATCTAATCTTTCTTAGGCATTTATCAAGATGATATTATCTTTTCCTTTTTACTCTTTTATTGTGAATTACAATAATAGATGTTTAAAATTGTTAAGATAATTTTCTTACAGTCTTGAAATAGATACATTAATTCACAATTTGTTATTATTTCAAAATGTGTATTATACATGCAGCTATTTATTTAGAACTTTTTAACAATGTTCATAAAGTAAAGTTTACTTAAACTTTTTTGATTTTTTACCTAATTTTGTCTAATCCTGGAAAAAAGAGAAGAAGCCAACTTGGAAACAAATTTTTTTGTTCCCAGCTGTTCCAACAGGTGCTGTGTGAATCAGAAAAGAAGCTCTTACACAAGTTATCTCCAAATTCCTGA
>CAUYQG010005768.1:0-12124 GCA_963574415.1 Tarsius wallacei
GTTTCCGCAGGCTGAATGTGCCCTGGGAGTGGGGGGGGGGAGGGGCGTCTGGGTATAGGGGTGGCAGCTGCTGGAGCCCCAGCGGGCTCGTCAGACCAGCCCTGCCCCCCATTTCCCACTGCTGGAGATTTCACCCGGGGGATAGGGGAGGGCATGGGTTGGAGGAACCAGCAGTCTTTGCTGAGTCACAGAGGATCTGCTTTCTGGGTCTGTCACGTTCAGCAGCTGGCCTGCACCTGACCTGCCTGCCTCTTGCAGGCCCTGACTCAGCAGGTCCTCAGATCCCCAAGAGGGAGCACTCTGGGAGCCAAGCCTCCCTGGTCCAACTCCTCCCTCCCCAGCCCCTTGTCAGACCACAGAGCCTCTTCCCTGAGCTCCACTGAGGCTGGGGGTCCCACACCCTATTCAAGGGTGTGGACTGTTAGTTGAGGAACCAGTTGAAGGTTCCAGAAATGCAGGTGACAGCATCCTGGTTTCAGATGCCAGTCTGAAGCCTCCTCCACTTCTCTCTGTGCCCCTGAGCGGGTCCTTTCCGGCACGGTGGCTCACGCCTGTAATCCCAACACTTTGGAAAGCAGAGGTGAGAGGATGGCTTGAGCCCAGGGGTTTGAGACCAGCCTGAGCAACTTGGCAGGACCTCACCTCTACAACAAATCAAAAAGTTAGCTGGGCATGGTGGCGCATGCCTGTGGTTCCAGTTACGTGGAAGGTTGAGGCGGAAGGATCTCCTGAGCCCAGCAGGTCAAGACTGCGGTGGCCATGATTGTGCCACTGCACTCCAGTCTGGGCAGCAGAGTGAGACTCTGACTCAAAAAGAAAAAAAAAAGCTAAAACACATCCTCAGGACTCCAATCCCAATTCACCCCAGGCCCCTTTTCCTTCACAGGACAGCTGAGATTCATTCAGAAAGCCATTTGATCCTTTTTAGACAAAAACTGAGCACCCCAGCTACGTGCTGGGGATGGAAGGAGGAAGAGGCAATCGCCACTGTCCATCGCTACTGCTCAGGGCTGGAAGGGACTCGTCATGGTCACAAAGAGGTCCCCTCGCCCAACCCATGGGATTCCATAGGATCCTGTCAATCCTGGAAGCCCCCGGGAAGTTTCCAGCATTCCTACCGATTTCGTGTCCAGGATGGGGATCTTCTCACTCAAGTAGGTCTCTCTGGGAGGTGCTTGCTGTGGCCCTGGGCTGGGTGGGCTGGAGATGAGGCCATAGCCAGGCCTGCTCAGCCTCTGGGGGTCCCTGCCACCTGTGAAGGGTCCATGAGGCCTGCTGAGAGTCCTGCCTCTTTCTGGTGGCCCGGGGCTAAAGCCACCTGCCCTCTCTCTCACCCCCTCCTGGCAAAGTGAAGAAATTACACTTTGGCCCCCATCTTGGGTCCATCACCTCCACCCCTCGACTGAACATTCAAGAAGATGAGTGGGGAATGGAGGCTTCAGAATCGCTTTCCTCCCATGTGAGCACAGAGCTCCCCAAACCCAGACCTCCCACCACAGAGAATAAGAGAGAGACTCTGGGCTCTGGGAAGGGTGAGCTGAGGCCACATGTCTCGCCCTTGGCCTGACTCCCTGCCTCCTCCAGCAGCCGAGGAAGCTCCAGGGCCTCCAGTCCTCAGGGACCAGACAAGGGAAAAGGAGGACCTCAGGGGTATGAAGGACCTAACCCCAGTGGGTCTGGTGTCCAGAACTGTGGTCTAGATGAGGACTCCCAAGGGGACCGGGGCTTCCTTGGCCTCAAGTCTTCCCCAGCCTGGTCCTTTCCTCTGCCACTGTTAGCCCAGGTAACACCATCTTAGTCACCCCCGCCACCTTGCTAGCTGACCCGGGATGGAAAATTATCAAATAGGCTAGGCTGCAAAGCATCCTAACACCTAGTCTAACCACAAGGCTTCCTCTCAACTTACTTAACCACAAGCCTTAGTTACCCCCAGCAGCGCCAACCACAAAAATTTTCCCCCCAAGCCCCATAAGTGCTCGGGCTTATAAGTGGTAGTGGGCTTCGTTTTTCTGGACCCCTGTCTACAGGCTCTCCGCCTTGGAATAACACGGTGTCTCCCATCTCTCTTTTCCTATCTGCTCGTTTTCTTGACCTAGTAGCCACCGCCCTCCATCAGGCTCTGTCCCCGGAGGCCACTACTTACCTGGCATGTGGACGCAGGCTTTGGGTAGTCTCTGTGTGTGAGCGAGATGCTGGCAGCTGCTCAGGCTGCACCCCCTCTCTGGGTGCTGGTGCGAGTGTGTGAACCTACATCCTCTCACCCAGCCTCGGCTGGGTTCCCGCCTCTTACATCACCATTCGCTTCATATTCATTTGCACATGCACACACAGACACACACACACAACATGGGGCATTGTGAAACATTTTCCAAAGGCAGAAGTAGCCAGCTGTGGCGGAAGGGTCTGGTCACCCACAGAGTGGACCTCGGTTCCCCTCCCAGCCTGCCCTGTGCCCCACAACGCATCTGTTCCCCTTCCAGGCACCCCGTGTTCTGTGCCTCCCGAGTTGGCTGTGATTTCAGGCACTTCCTGCCCCTCGGGCATTCGTATCCAGATCCCATGACGGCACCGCCCTCTGCCACACACACAAACAGGCAGGCTCTTCTCCCCTCTTCCATCTGGAGCTCCAAGGCCCACGTTGGCCTAACGAGAGGCAGAGAGTTTTCATGCCTTCTGAAGTCTGTTTCTCTTTGAGGACCTCAGAGGAAAGACTTTCCAGGCGCTGCCAAAAGGACATGCATTAAAGACTCAGGCCAGGCCAGGGGCGGTGACTCATGCCTGTAATCCCAGCACTTTGCAAGGCGGAGGCGAGAGGATTGCCTGAGCCTAGGGGTTTGAGACCAGCCTGGGCAACTTGGCAAGACTCTGTCTCTACAATAAATCAAAAAATTCGCTGGATGTGGTGTTGTGCGCCTGTGGTTCCAGCTACTTGGAAGACTGAGGTGGAAGAATCCTGAGCCCAGCAGGTGGAGGCTGTGGTAGCTGTGAGCATGCCACTGCACTACAGCATGGGCAACACAGTGAGACTCTGTCTCAAAAAAAAAAAAAAAGATTCAGGCTAAGGATTTCCTCAGAAGATATAGGGGCACTTGGATCTGGGCCTGGTTCTGACATGGATTCATTTGACATTGTCACCAGGTCGTGGCCCTTCTCAAAGCCTGTTTCTCCTATTAAATGAAGGGCTCAGATTAGCTAAGAGGTCAAAAATGTAGGTGTCCAAGAAGGTCAAGCAGGAAAGATAAACTGTGAGAGAGGTTGAGAGTAAAGAAAATCAGTGCCAGCTCAGTGTTGAATGACAAATGATGGTGAATCTCAGTGGTGGAGGTAATAGGGAGTAGTGGAGACTGTAGCAAAGTGAAGGTCATATACTGTATCTGAAGAGAGCAGTGACTGTGACATTCCAGCCATTTGTTACATGTCTTCTGATTTGTCAAAGAAGCTGGGAAATTTGAAATTTTATGCAACATATGCTTTTTGACTATTAGGCCCCAAAACTTGAAAATACTGTATTATCCAAGCAAAACATATGTATGGCCTGCATTCCACTTGAGGGTTATCAGTCTGTAACCTCTGGATAAACAATGGGCATGATCCTTCCAGCTCCCAATTTCTTCTCCTTGCCAGCTCCTGAACCCACCTTGCTTTCTCTCATATCTACTCGTGCTTTCTGCCCTGTAGCCTGCCTTTTCTGTCAAGAAGATTCAAAACCTGAATTGTCATGTGGTTTCTAACTCCAAAGTCTGAGACTATAGGAATCAGAGAAAATAAGGGGCGTGTGATATAATCAGAAATGTATATTTGGTCTCTGTGCCTGGCTACTGGCATGCAGCTCCTAAAATACTTATAATTTCCTGAGTAACAGGGGCCAGAGAAATCTTTTGTTATTCATAATATTTCCCTTTTAACCATACCCAAGTTTATGTTAATGAGGTGACTCTTGATGGAAGGGGGGTCAGTTGCCAGAGGAACTATGTAATTAGACAGTTGAAACTTTTAGCTCCCACTCTCCACCTCTGGGGAAGGGAGATGAGCTGGAGTTTGTGTCAAGCACCAATGGCCAATGATTTTTTTATATTATTTTATTTTCATTTTTTAGAGACAGGGTTTCGCTATGTTGCCCAGGCTGGTCTCGAACTCCTGACCTCTAATAATCCTCCGGCCTCAGTCTCCTGAGTTGTCAGATTACAGGCACAATCCCCATGCCTGGTCAATGACCAATAGCCAATGATTTCATCAATTATGCTTACATAATGGAACCTCCATGAAAATCCCAAATTGTGGGATTCCAGGAGCTTTCAGGTTGGTAAACACATTGAGATGCTGGGAGGGTGGCACATCTGGAGAGGGCATGGAGGTTCCAGGCCCCTCCCCATCCATTCCTTGTCCCTTTGACTGTTCTTGGGTTGTATCCTTCATAACCAGAACTTGTAAAGAAATTGTTTCCCTGAGTCCTGTGAGCCACAAATTATCGACCCTGGAGCCTCTAATTTGTAGTCAAGTTGGACAGAAGTGTGAGTAACCTGGGACCCACTACTTGCAATTGGCATCTGAAGTGAAGGTCAGTCTTATGGGACTGGGCCCTTAGCCGTGGGACTTGTACTAACTCCAGGTAGTTAGTTCCAGAGAGTGGGAGCTAAAAGTTCAACTGTTAGCCAGTCTCAGTGACTCAGTCTGTAATCCCAGCACTTTGGGAGGCCGAGGCGAGTGGATTGCCTGAGCCTGCAAGTTCAAGATCAGCCTGGGCAACTTGGTGAGACCTCATCTCTACAACAAATCAAAAATGAGCCGGACATGGTAGTGCGTGCCTGTAGTTCTGGCTACTCGGAAGGCTGAGGCGGAAGGATCACTGGAGCCCAGCAGGTTGATGCTGGGTTGGCCGTGAATGTGCCACTGCACTCCAGCCTAGGTGACAGAGTGACACTCCAACTCAAAAAAAAAAAGTTCAACTGTCTAATTACATAGTTCCTACTCAGTCAGAACTGAGTTAATTGTAGGACACCCAGCTGGTGTCCACAGAGAATTTAAAAATGACTTGATGTGGAAAATCCACATATTTAGGATCAGAGTGTTGAGAGTAGAGAAACAGAGCTTGTCCTTCTAGGGAGGTTCTCAGGCCCAGATTTGATTTAGGGTATGTTTTATTCCCGTGCTGAGTCAAACACTTTAGACGAACTTAGGAGTCTAGGGTCATGGATGTATCCGATTTCCTGGTTCCTCTCCGGTGGCACAGGCTGGAGGAACTGGAGAGATGGGGGTGTAGGAAGAGGAACGAATGACGTATCCAGAGAGAAGACAGCATTGTGCAATCCTATTGCTTAAGGTATTGTCACCATTCCTGGCCTCTGAGGTTTGCACACGTTTCCTAATCACTACCTTGGGCTCATGTGGAGATGACTGAGGCTGGGGCTGGGGCTGGGATGTCTTCCTTTTGGCATCTTTTGTGGAGTCTTTCCTGTGGTTAGGAACTCAGTAAGTGCAATTGATTAACCATTGATCAATATCCTGCTCAATCTCTAACTTACAGAAGAGGTGGTATAATGTGACGGTTAAGAACAGCGATGGGGCCGGGCACGGTGGCTCATGCCTATAATCACCTCAGTACTTTGGGAGGTTGAGGTGAGAGGACTGCCTGAGCCCATGGATTTGAGAACCACCTGGGCAACTTGGCGTGAACTCATCTCTACAATAAATCAAAAATTAGCTGGGCGTGGTGGTGCATGCCTGTGGTTCCAGCTACTTGGAAGGTTGAGGTGGAAGGATCACCTGAGCACAGCAGGTTGAGGCTGTGAAGGCTGTGAGTTTGCTACTGCACTCCAGCCTGGGCAATGGAGTGAGACTCCGACTCAAAAAAAAAAAGAGAGAGAGAGAAGAGATCCTAGGCACAGAATCAAAGCAGGAAGCTAGGTACATGAGAAGAGCTCCAGAGATCTGCATGGGTGTCCCTTCAATCAGGATCATTTGCCAAATATTAAACCCTACATAGGTGAGGTGAAACTTTATGATGACTAATCACTCAACATATATATATAATTTTTTTTTTGAGTTGGAGTCTCACTCTTTGTTGCCCAGGCTGGAGTGCAGTGGCATGCTCATGGCCACCGCAACTTCAACCTGCTGGGCTTAGGCGATCCTTCCGCCTCAGCCTTCCAAGTAGCTGGAACTACAGACGCACATCACCACGTCTGGCTAATTTTTTGTGATTTATTGTAGAGATGAGGTATCTCCAAGTTGCCCAGGCTGGTCTTGAACCCCTGGGCTCAGGTATTCCTCTTGCCTTGGCCTCCCAAAGTACTGGGATTACAGGCTGAGCCACTGTACCTGGCCTCACTCAACATATTAATAGATCACAGACTTGAATGTAAATATAGGCTGGGTGTGGTGGCTCATGCCTGTAATCCCAGAGTTTTGGGAGGCCAAGGAGGGAGGATTGCTGGAAGCAGGAGACTGAGACCAGTCTAGGCAATATAGTGAGATTCCGTCTTCACAAAAAAAAGTTAACAATTATATGGGCATGGTGGCTTGCACCTGTGCAGTAGTCCCAGCTATTCGGAAGGTGGAGGCAGGACAACTGCTTGAGCCCAGGAGTTCAAGGCTGTAGTGAGCTATGATTGTGCCACTGCACTCCACACTAGATGACAGGGCGAGACTTTATCAAAATAAGTAAATAAATACAAAACTATAAAACTTTTAGAAAAAAACTGGAGAAAATCTTTAGGATCTAGAGCTAGGCAAAGACTTCTTAGACTTGATATGAAACCCATGATCTATAAAGGGAAAGATTGATCAATTGGACCTCGTCAAAAAAACAAACAAACTTTTGCTCCATAAAAGATCCTGCAAAGAAGATGAAAAGGCAAGATATAGACTTGGAAAAAAATCTGCAAATAATATATCTTACAAAGGGCTAATATCTAGAAATATGAAAATCTCCTAAAATTCAACAGTACAAAAAAAATCCAACTAGAAATGAGCAAAAATCATGAACAGGCATTTCACCAAAGGGGATGTACAAATAGCAAATAAACACATAAAAGGTCTTCCATATAACTAGCCATTAGAAAAAAATTCAAATGAAAATCATAATGAGGTTTTGCTACACAGCTATCAGAATGACTGAAATAAAAAATAGTGACACCACCAAATGTTGGCAAGGGTGTGGAGAAACTATATTACTCATATGTTGCTGTAAAGTGATACAGTCAGTCTGGATAACAGTTTGCAACTTTCTTAAAACACTAAACATGCAACTACCATATGACCCAACAATTGCAATCCTTGGCATACTTCCCAGAGAAATTATGACTTATGTTTACACAAAAATCTGTACATAAATTTTTATAGCAGATTTATTTATGTATTTATTTATTTTAATTGGAATCTCTTACTCTGTTGCCCAGGCTGGAGTGCAGCGGCACATTGCTCATGGCCACCTCAGCCTTGACCTGCTAGGCTCAGGTGAACTTTCTGCCTCAGCCTTCCAAGCAACTGGAACTACAAGCATGCACCACCATGCCCGGCTAATTTTTTGATTTACTGTAGAAATGAGGTCTCCCCAAGTTGCCCAGGCTGGTCTCGAACCTGTGGTCTCAGGCAATCCTCTCACCTTGGCCTCCCAAGGTGCTGAGATTATAGGCATGAGACACTGTGCCTGGCCTATTTATTTATTTCGAGTTGGAGTCTCACTTTGTTGCCCAGGCTGGAATGCAGTGGCATGCTCATGGCCACTGCAGCCTCTACCTGCTGGGCTCTTTCCACCTCAGCCTTCCAAGTAGCTGGAACCACAGGCATGTGCCTCCAGGCCTAGCTAATTTTTTGATTTATTATAGAGATGATGTCTTGCCCAGGCTGGTCTCAAATCCCTGGGTTCAGACAATCCTCTCATTTCAGTCTCCCAAAGTGCTGGGATTATAGGCGTGAGCCATCGCACCTGGACTATCTAGCGACTTTATTCATTATAGTCAAAACTAGAAACATCCCAGACGTTCAACAGAGGAATGTTTAGCCAAACTATGGTACATCCATACCACAGAATACTCTTCTGGGCATTTATCCCAGAAAAATCAAAACTTTTTTTTTTTTTTTTGAGTTGGAGTCTCACTCTGTTGCCCAGACTGGAGTGCAGTGGGTGCTCCCGGCCACCGCAGCCTCGACCTGCTGGTCTCAGGCGATCCTTCCGCCTCAGCCTTCCAAGTAGCTGGAACGACAGGCACGCGCTACCACGCCCGGCTAATTTTTGATATATTGTAGAGATGAGGTCTCGCCAAGTTGCCCAGGTGGGTCTCGAACCCACGGGCTCAGGCAATCCACTCACCTCAGCCTCCCAAAGGCACGGGATTACAGGCTGAGCCACCGAGCCCAGCTCAAAACTTTTTTTTGAATTAGAGTTTCACTCTGTTGCCCAGGCTGGAGTGCAGTGGCACTTTCACAGCCACCACAGCCTCGACCTACTAGGTTCAGGTGATCCTTCCACTTCAGCCTTCCAAGTAGCTGGAGCTACAGGCGTGTGCCACCACGCCCAGCCATTTTTTCGATTTATTGTAGAGACGAGGTCTTGCCATGCTGCCCAGGCTTGTCTCAAACTTGTGGGCTCATGCAATCCTCTTGCCTCCGCCTACCAAAGTGCTGGGATTACAGGTGTAAGCCACCACACCCAGCTCAAAACTTATTTTTACATAAAACCTGTAAGTGAATGTTTATAGTGGCTTTCTTTGTAATAGCCCCAAACTGGAATTACCCCAGATGTCTTTCAACAGGTGAATGGCTAAACAAACTACAATTTAGATTAGTCGTTGCCAGGAGTTAGATCTAGGTGAGAAGAGTGTGTGTGGGGTTATGAGGGAGTGACTTGAGTGATCCTTGTGGCTTTGGGACTGTTCAGTATTTTGACCATGGTGGGGGAGACACAAGCCACATGATAAACTTGTGCAGGACTGAATACACTCAATGTGTGCACGCACACACAGATACACACGAATGAGTACAAGAAAAAGTGGGGTCATCATCTGAAAAAGATCAGTGGAATTGTGTCAATGTCAATATCCTGGTTGTATTAAAAGCAGGGATTGAAATAAACATTTGTACACCCATGTTCATAGCAACAGTATTCGCAGTAGCTAAAAGGTGAAAACTCTCCAAGCTTCCATCAACGGATAATTGAATAAACAAAATGTGCTCTGTGCATACAATGGAATATTATTCAGTCTTAAAAAGGGATGATATTCTCATACATGCTACTACATGGTTGAACCTTGAAGACAGTATGTTAAGTGAGTCAAGCGAGACGTAAAAGGGCAAATGTCGTATGATTCCACTAACATGAGGTACCCAGAGTAGGCTAATTTATAGAAAGAGAAGGCAGAATGATAGTCTCTAAGGGATGGGGAGAGAAAGCAATGGGGAATTATTATTGAATGGATACAGAGCTTTTGGGGGGCATAACAGAAATGTTCTAGAAAGGGATAGTGGTGATGGTTATACAACACTGTGAATGTACTTAATGCCACTAAACTATAACTTAATGCCAGCAAAATAATGTAAACAAATAGTGATTATGATATTGTATTATAGTTTTTGCAAGATTAATTCCCACTGGGAGAAACCAGACAAAATGTCCAAAGATCTCTGAATTATATCTTACAGCTACATGTAAATCTACAATTGTCAATTTTCTAAATGGGGGAAATACTGTCTTTTATTGAATATTAGATCTTAATAATATTGATTTTTTTTTTTTTGCAGATCCCAGTATCCACCGACAGGTATTGATTTTTTTTTTTTTTTTGAGTTGGAATCTCACTGTCATCCAGGCTGGAGTGCAGTAACAGACACCCCGCAGCCTCGACCTGCTGGACTCAGGTAATCCTTCCGCCTCAGCCTTCCACCTCAGCCTTCCAAGTAGTCAGAACTATAGGCACGCGCTACCATGCCCAGCTAATTTTTTGATTTATTGTAGAGATGAGGTCTCACCATGTTGCCCAGGCTGGTCCTGAACCTGCGGGCTCAGACAATCCTTTTGCCTTGGCCTCCCAACTGTGCCTGGCCTGATTTTTTTTTTTTTTTTTGAGTCGGAGTCTCACTCTGTCACCCAGGCTGGAATGCAGTTTCAGGCTCATGGCCACCGCAGCCTTGACCTGCTGGGCTCAGGCAATCTTTCTGTTTCAGCCTTCTAAATAGCTGGAACCACAGGCGTGCGCCACCACGCCTGGCTAATTTTTTGACTTATTGTAGAGACGAGATCTTGTCATGTTACCTAGGTTGGTCTCGAACCTGTGGGCTCAGGCAATCCTCTCTCCTCCGCCTCCCAAAGTGCTGGGATTACAGGCATGAGCCACGACACCTGGCTGAGTTACTGCATTTTATCCTAGGCCCCTTTCAACATTGCCTCCCAGGCTGTCTCCCCCAATCCCGGGTCTCTGTAGATGCTGGTGCCCATCTTTCCTAGCTCTCTGCTTTCATCTTATTTATCCAACTTCCGGCAGCCCTTGCTTTTTATTGCATCTAGTTGAATGTCAAGATGCTAGATTCTTCTTGTAGGCCTCTACCTACAGCATTGCTCTTAGTTTACCTGCTCTTATTTAATCTTACAGGAGGGGCAAAAACTGTAGAAACAGGTGGGCACTTGGGCATTTGCCTAACTCACCTGTAGCATCTCTCAGTCTCTGGGACATCAGGCAATGCTTAAGTTGGGCTCCCACAAGCTTCACTAACTTGGTCCTGAGTCCCTTGCGGAGCTCAGTCAGTCAGTGCTCTCCTCTTCTCATCTCTAGGCCTTTGCAAATGCTGCTTTCTCCTGAAGCAGCCTCCAAGCCCTTGGCCTGGCAAACGACTTCTTGTCCTTTGGGATTCATTTCTGGTCCAGGAAGCCTTCCTTGATCCTTGATCTCCCCCCTAAGTCAGGCTGTGTGCTGACTCAGCACAACACCTTCCCCCTCTACCCAGGCAACCCACAGCAGTAAGGTCTTTGGTTGTGACAATGCATGAGGGACTCAGGTAGTTTCTGGGTGCCTGGGGACGGAGAAAGACATTGCGCCGTCAAGTCTACTCTGGAGGTATTAAAGCAGAAAAGTGATTCTTCTCTGTTCTGGCATCTGACTCCAGAGAGCCACGTCTGTTTATCAGAGTGGATCAGTGCATGGACTCTGGACCCAGGCTCTCTGGGTCCACATCCTGGCTCCGCCACTAACCAGTATGGTCTTAAGTCTTAACCTTTTCCTCATCTGTAATATGGATATAGTAATAGAACCCACCTCATAGGACTGTTGTGAGGATCACGTGAATTACGGGCTTCCTCTTACTATTATTGCTATTTCTTTCCCTCTGCCTCCCTAGAGGCCCAGACTAGGCCAAGTCTGCATTAAACTCTCTCATAGTGCATACAAATGTTGCCTTCTTAGCACCTTTCACAGTCTAGACGTACACATTCACCCACAGGATTAGACTTCTGTCACTTCCGCTCTAGGCTGACTATGAGCCATGTGGGTGGAGCCTGGCCTGTTTGCTCACCATGGCATCCCCAGACCCTAGTCCAGTGCCTGGCACTTCAGAACTGCTCAACATGTTTCTTCTTTATTCCAAGAAATGTACCTCTTAGTATTATGGAGGAAGAGGAGGGAGTGATAGAGGTTCTGAGAACAAATAATATTTTAAAATAAACCAGTTTGGAAATGGATGTCACAAAGGAGACAGGGAAGTGGCCAGACTCCCCCTTCCCTTCGTCGCCTGATGCAAGAGAGCTCAGCAGAGGATGAACCTCAGTGGGTTGGATGTTGCTGCCTTTCCCCGCCCCCATCGTTGGCAAGGTATCCGGGACTGAAGGGAGCTCTCTGGATCTCTCTGGGAATGTTGAGTCCACTGGGTTGGGTCAGCCTCAGTTTCAGTTCTCCACAGATAAAGAGAACTTGCCAGGTTCTGGGAGACCCTCTGTGATCCAGCCCTGCCCAACTGGCAGTGACTGATCCCTCTTGGCCCCCATCTCTCCTGCCCTACTGTGCCCCAGCCTTGCTGGCCTTCTGTTCCCCAACATGCCATGCTCAGAGCCTTTGCACTGGCTGTTCTCTCTGCGTGGAAAGCTTTTTTCTCAGTTCTTCACAAGTCTTATTCCTTTTTTTTTTTTTTTGAGTTGGAG